>CM072690.1:10513244-10808821 GCA_036884735.1 Huso huso | reverse complement strand
GTGGAACACACCCAGAGCAGATCACAGCTCCCACCCTCCACACAGTGTGGAACACACCCAGAGCAGATCACAGCTCACCCCCCCACACAGTGTGGAACACACCCAGAGCAGATCACAGCTCTCACCCCCACACAGTGTGAACACACCCAGAGCAGATCACAGCTCCCACCCCCACACAGTGTGGAACACACCCAGAGCAGATCAGTGTGGAACACACCCAGATCACGGCCCCCCCACACAGTGTGGAACACACCCAGAGCAGATCACAGCTCTCACACCCCACACAGTGTGGAACACACCCAGAGCAGATCACAGCTCCCACCCCCCACACAGTGTGGAACACACCCAGAGCAGATCACAGCTCTCACCCTCCACACAGTGTGGAACACACCCAGAGCAGATCACAGCGCCCACCCTCCCCCCAGACACAGTGTGGAAACACCCAGAGCAGATCACAGCTCCCACCCCCACACAGTGTGGAACACACCCAGAGCAGATCACAGCTCTCACCCTCCACACAGTGTGGAACACACCCAGAGCAGATCACAGCAATCACCCTCCACACAGTGTGGAACACACCCAGAGCAGATCACAGCGCCCACCCCCCAACACAGTGTGGAACACACCAGACCAGCTCTCACCCCCAGATCACAGCACCCACCCCCCCACACAGTGTGGAACACACCCAGAGCAGATCAGCCCCACCCCCACACAGTGTGGAACACACCCAGAGCAGATCACAGCGCCCACCCCACACAGTGTGGAACACACCCAGAGCCCACCCCACACAGAACACATCGCCCACCCCCACACAGTGTGGAACACACCCAGAGAAGATCACAGGACCCATCCCCCACACAGTGTGGAACACACCCAGAGCAGATCACAGCACCCACCCCCCACACAGTGTGGAACACACCCAGAGAATATCACAGGACCCATCCCCCACACAGTGTGGAAAACACCCAGAGCAGATCACAGCACCCATCCCCCACACAGTGTGGAAAACACCCAGAGCAGATCACAGCACCCACCCCCACACAGTGAGGAACACACCCAGAGAAGATCACAGCGCCCAGCCCCCAGCACAGTGTGGAACACACCCAGTGCAGATCACAGCTCTCACCCCCCACACAGTGTGGAACACTCCCAGAGCAGATCACAGCCCCCCCCCACACAGTGTGGAACACACCCAGAACAGATCACAGCACCCATCCCCCACACAGTGTAGAACACACCCAGAGCAGATCACAGCTCTCACACCCCAGACAGTGTGGAACACACCCAGAGCAGATCACAGGACCCACCCCACACAGTGTGGAACACACCCAGAGCAGATCACAGCTCTCACACCCCACACAGTGTGGAACCCACCCAGAGCAGATCACCGCTCTTACACTCCACACAGTGTGGAACACACCCAGAGCAGATCACAGCACCCACCCCCCCACACAGTGTGGAACACACCCAGAGCAGATCACAGCTCTCACCCCCCACACAGTGTGGAACACACCCAGTGCAGATCACAGCTCTCACCTTCCACACAGTATGGAACACACCCAGAGCAGATCACAGCAATCACCCTCCACACAGTGTGGAACACACCCAGAGCAGATCACAGCACCCACCCCCACACAGTGTGGAACACACCCAGAGCAGATCACAGCGCCCACCCCCACACAGTGTGGAACACACCCAGAGCAGATCACAGGACCCCCACCCCACACAGTGTGGAACACACCCAGAGCAGATCACAGGCTCACACCCCACACAGTGTGGAACACACCCAGAGCAGATCACAGCTCTCACCCCCCACACAGTGTGGAACACACCCAGAGCAGATCACAGCTCTCACCCCCACACAGTGTGGAACACACCCAGAGCAGATCACAGCGCCCACCCCCCACACAGTGTGGAACACACCCAGAGCAGATCACAGCACCCACCCCCACACAGTGTGGAAACACACCCAGAGACAGATCACACCCAGAGCCCACCACCCACCCCCCACACAGTGAGGAACACACCCAGAGCAGATCACAGCACCCACACCCCACACAGTGTGGAATACACCCAGAGCAGATCACAGCACCCAGGAACAGGAACACACCCAGAGCAGATCACAGCACCCACCCCCACACAGTGAGGAACACACCCAGAGCAGATCACAGCACCCACCCCCACACAGTGAGGAACACACCCAGAGCAGATCACAGCACCCACCCCCCACACAGTGTGGAACACACCCAGAGCAGATCACAGCACCCACCCCCAGACAGTGAGGAACACACCCAGAGAAGATCACAGCACCCACCCCCTACAGTGAGGAACACACCCAGAGAAGATCACAGGACCACCCCCACACAGTGTGGAACACACCCAGAGCAGATCACAGCACCCACCCCCACACAGTGAGGAACACACCCAGAGCAGATCACAGCTCTCACCCCCCACACATTGTAGAACACACCCAGAGCAGATCACAGCGCCCACCCCCCACAGTGTGGAACACACCCAGAGCAGATCACAGCACCCACCCCCACACAGTGTGGAACACACCCAGAGAAGATCACAGCACCCACCCCCCACAGTGAGGAACACACCCAGAGAAGATCACAGGACCCATCCCCACACAGTGTGGAACACACCCAGAGCAGATCACAGCACCCACCCACCACACAGTGTGGAACACACCCAGAGCAGATCACAGCACCCACCCCCACACAGTGTGGAACACACCCAGAGCAGATCATAGGATCACCCCCACACAGTGTGGAACACACCCAGAGCAGATCACAGCTCTCACACAATACACAGTGTGGAACACACCCAGAGCAGATCACAGGACCCACCCCCACACAGTGTGGAACACACCCAGAGCAGATCACAGCTCTCACACCCCACACAGTGTAGAACACACCCAGAGCAGATCACAGCTCTCACTTTCCACACAGTGTGGAACACACCCAGAGCAGATCACAGCTCTCACCCTCCACACAGTGTGGAACACACCCAGAGCAGATCACATCGCCCACCCCCACACTGTGTGGAACACACCCAGAGCAGATCACAGCACCCACCCACCACACAGTGTGGAACACACCCAGAGCAGATCACAGGCCCCACCCCCACACAGTGTGGAACACACCCAGAGCAGATCACAGCACCCACCCCCCACACAGTGAGGAACACACCCAGAGCAGATCAGATCAGAGCACCCCCCACACAGTGTGGAATACACCTAGAGCAGATCACAGCACCCACCCCCCACACAGTGAGGAACACACCCAGAGCAGATCACAGCACCCACCCCCCACACAGTGAGGAACACACCCAGAGCAGATCACAGCACCCACCCCCACACAGTGAGGAACACACCCAGAGCAGATCACAGCACCCACCCCCACACAGTGTGGAACACACCCAGAGCAGATCACAGCACCCCCCCCCACACAGTGTGGAACACACCCAGAGCAGATCACAGCACCCACCCCCACACAGTGTGGAACACACCCAGAGCAGATCACAGCACCCACCCCACACAGTGTGGAACACACCCAGAGCAGATCACAGGTCCCACCCCACACAGTGTGGAACACACCCAGAGCAGATCACAGCTCTCACACCCCACACAGTGTGGAACACACCCAGAGCAGATCACAGGACCCACCCCCACACAGTGTGGAACACACCCAGAGCAGATCACAGCTCTCACACCCCACACAGTGTGGAACACACCCAGAGCAGATCACAGCTCTCACCCTCCACACAGTGTGGAACACACCCAGAGCAGATCACAGCTCTCACCCTCCACACAGTGTGGAACACACCCAGAGCAGATCACAGCGCCCACCCCCACACTGTGTGGAACACACCCAGAGCAGATCACAGCACCCCCCCCCCACACAGTGTGGAACACACCCAGAGCAGATCACAGCGCCCCCCCCCCACACAGTGTGGAACACACCCAGAGCAGATCACAGCACCCACCCCCACACAGTGAGGAACACATCCAGAGCAGATCAGAGCACCCACACCCCACACAGTGTGGAATACACCCAGAGCAGATCACAGCACCCACCCCCCACACAGTGAGGAACACACCCAGAGCAGATCACAGCACCCACCCCCACACAGTGTGGAACACACCCAGAGCAGCTCACAGCACCCACCCCCACACAGTGAGGAACACACCCAGAGCAGATCTCAGCACCCACCCCCTACACAGTGTGGAAAACACCCAGAGCAGATCACAGCACCCCCCCACACAGTGTGGAACACACCCAGAGCAGATCACAGCTCTCACCCCCCACAGTGTGGAACACACCCAGAGCAGATCACAGCACCCACCCCCAAACAGTGAGGAACACACCCAGAGAAGATCACAGCACCCACCCCCACACAGTGAGGAACACACCCAGAGCAGATCACAGCTCTCACCCCCCACACATTGTAGAACACACCCAGAGCAGATCACAGCGCCCACCCCCCCACACAGTGTGGAACACACCCAGAGCAGATCACAGCACCCACCCCCACACAGTGAGGAACACACCCAGAGCAGATCACAGCACCCACCCCTACACAGTGATTAACACACCCAGAGCAGATCACAGCACCCACCCCCTACACAGTGAGGAACACACCCAGAACAGATCACAGCACCCACCCCCACATAGTGAGGAACACACCCAGAGCAGATCACAGCACCCACCCCCCACACAGTGAGGAACACACCCAAAGCAGATCACAGCTCTCACCCCCTACACCGTGAGGAACACACCCAGAACAGATCACAGCACCCACCCCCACACAGTGTGGAACACACCCAGAGCAGATCACAGCACCCACCCCCCCACACAGTGTGGAACACACCCAGAGCAGATCACAGCTCTCACCCCCCACACAGTGTGGAACAGACCCAGAGCAGATCACAGCACCCACCCCACACACAGTGAGGAACACACCCAGAGAAGATCACAGCGCCCACCCCCCACACAGTTTGGAACACACCCAGAGCAGATCACAGCACCCACCCCCACACAGTGTGGAACACACCCAGAGCAGATCACAGCTCTCACACCCCACACAGTGTAGAACATACCCAGAGCAGATCACAGCTCTCACCCTCCACACAGTGTGGAACACACCCAGAGCAGATCACAGCTCTCACCCTCCACACAGTGTGGAACACACCCAGAGCAGATCACATCGCCCACCCCCCACACTGTGTGGAACACACCCAGAGCAGATCACAGCACCCACCCACCACACAGTGTGGAACACACCCAGAGCAGATCACAGCGCCCACCCCCACACAGTGTGGAACACACCCAGAGCAGATCACAGCACCCACCCCCCACACAGTGAGGAACACACCCAGAGCAGATCAGAGCACCCACACCCCACACAGTGTGGAATACACCCAGAGCAGATCACAGCACCCACCCCCACACAGTGAGGAACACACCCAGAGCAGATCACAGCACCCACCCCCACACAGTGAGGAACACACCCAGAGCAGATCACAGCACCCACCCCCACAAAGTGAGGAACACACCCAGAGCAGATCACAGCACCCACCCCCTACACAGTGTGGAAAACACCCAGAGCAGATCACAGCACCCACCCCCCCACACAGTGTGGAACACACCCAGAGCAGATCACAGCTCTCACCCCCACACAGTGTGGAACACACCCAGAGCAGATCACAGCACCCACCCCCCAAACAGTGAGGAACACACCCAGAGAAGATCACAGCGCCCACCCCCCACACAGTGAGGAACACACCCAGAGCAGATCACAGCTCTCACCCCCACACATTGTAGAACACACCCAGAGCAGATCACAGCGCCCACCCCCCACACAGTGTGGAACACACCCAGAGCAGATCACAGCACCCACCCCTACACAGTGAGGAACACACCCAGAGCAGATCACAGCACCCACCCCCACACAGTGAGGAACACACCCAGAGCAGATCACAGCACCCACCCCTACACAGTGTGGAACACACCCAGAACAGATCACAGCACCCACCCCCACACAGTGTGGAACACACCCAGAGCAGATCACAGCGCCCACCCCCCAGCACAGTGTGGAAAACACCCAGAGCAGATCACAGCACCCACCCCCCACACAGTGTGGAACACACCCAGAGCAGATCACAGCACCCACCCCCACACAGTGTGGAACACACCCAGAGCAGATCACAGCACCCACCCCCAAAAGTGAGGAACACACCCAGAGCAGATCACAGCTCTCACCCCCACACAGTGTGGAACACACCCAGAGCAGATCACAGCACCCACCCCCACACAGTGAGGAACACACCCAGAGAAGATCACAGCGCCCACCCCACACAGTGTGGAACACACCCAGAGCAGATCACAGCACCCACCCCCACACAGTGAGGAACACACCCAGAGCAGATCACAGCTCTCACCCCCACACAGTGTGGAACAGACCCAGAGCAGATCACAGCACCCACCCCCACACAGTGTGGAACACACCCAGAGCAGATCACAGCGCCCACCCCCCCACACAGTGTGGAACACACCCAGAGCAGATCACAGCTCTCACCCCCCACACAGTGTGGAACACGCCCAGAACAGATCACAGCACCCACCCCCCACACAGTGTGGAACACACCCAGAGCAGATCACAGCACCCACCCCGCACACAGTGAGGAACACACCCAGAGCAGATCACAGCTCTCACCCCCCACACAGTGTGGAACACGCCCAGAACAGATCACAGCGCCCACCCCCCACACAGTGTGGAACACACCCAGAGCAGATCACAGCGCCCACCCCCCACACAGTGAGGAACACACCCAGAGCAGATCACAGCTCTCACCCCCAACACAGTGTGGAACACACCCAGCTGATGGGTCAGTTTATAATAGGTGAACTCTAGCTTTACTCTGGGTGACACCAGCACTCTAAAACCAGCAGCAACATCACCGTACACAGTGCCATTTACTTCATTTTTCCTGCTCTTAATGATAGCCAGTTTACCTGACGTAAGGTAAAATGATTTAACTGGACTTGGCATTTTTTATTTTTCAAATACTTTATTCCAAAAATAAAAACAATTTCATAAAAGGAGGAACCAGACCCTTCAGTTGAAATACAAAACAGAGTCTGTAGTCTGGAGTACAAACAGAAGCATGGAATCACAGTGTTCCTCTTGAAGCAATACACACACTTGTCCTGCAGTCCAGGCTGAATGACTGAAAAGTGACAGGTAGATAGATAGCTATGTCATATACTTAATACTAGACTCCTATTGTCCGCATAAGCATGATTAGGCAATATCTTTGCACAAAAGAAGAAATATGTTGCTGCATTTAAGTTAATTACACCATAAAACATGTATATGCTTTTTTTGTTTTGAAGTACTGTCTATTCATTATACGATACTGGAGTTTGAGAAACAAATGCTGAAGTCCAACCCTTATTTGCAATGTATGCAAACACATTTTTTTGACATTCAAACTACGTGCCAGTGAAACAAAATATGCAAATTAGGTGCAATAATGGTTGAATAAACCCTGTGATTGAACCAGAATAATCAGTTTTGATGCTATAAAGACAACACAAAGACTGCAGTAACAGGAATCCAGAATGAGGTACTGGAATAGATGCTAATCAATGAAAAAGAAACTGACAAAACCAAGACAGGCAGCTCACCTTTAAAATCACATGCAAACAAAATCTCTGACTGAGTTTGTTGCCATAGAAACAGTTTCCCTCTGCTGTTGCAGGAGCTAGCTGTGAGGGCCTTTCATTATGATACAACACTGGAAACAGACTACAGCACTGCACTATGAGCATATTCAACACAGCCAGGAACACTGGAGCACTGCACTATGAGCATATTCAACACAGCCAGGAACACTGGAGCACTGCACTATGAGCATATTCAACACAGCCAGGAACACTGGAGCACTGCACTATGAGCATATTCAACACAGCCAGGAACACTACAAGCACTGCACTATGAGCATATTCAACACAGCCAGGAACACTACAGCACTGCACTATGAGCATATTCAACACAGCCAGGAACACTACAGCACTGCACTATGAGCATATTCAACACAGCCAGGAACACTACAGCACTGAACTATGAGCATATTCAACACAGCCAGGGACACTACAGCACTGCACTATGAGCATATTCAACACAGCCAGGAACACTACAGCACTGAACTATGAGCATATTCAACACAGCCAGGAACACTGGAGCATATTCAACAGACACTGGAGAATCATTTTAAAAAGACTTTATACTATGTCAGAACTTTCAAAAAGACTTCATAAATACAATGTAAGAACTTTTACAAAAAAATCTTACAAAACAAAAGAGCATCGAAGATGGGTTAAAAGAGATGAATCACTGTCTAAGATGCAGTCTGACACTCTGGCCTTTGCAAATTTAATAGCTAGATGCCAAATGTATCTGCTGGAAGCAAGCTGCCCCTTTCTCTGTATGTCCACTGGATTAGGGATCTCATGCAGACGCTCCAGCTGGAGAAAATTAAATTCACAATCCACAGAGCCAGTGACAAATTTGACTGCCTGGCAGCCTTTCCGATCCCACTTTGAGGAGCTCAGATTTCCCTCTCTCCCCTGACCTCTCCACACCGCCTTCTGGGTGCTGAGCACGACACGCCTAGCTCTGTCCCTACTACTGGCTCTTCTCTCTTTTCTCTTTCTCTCTCTCTTTTCTCTCTACCTTTTTCCTTTTAATTTAGTTATGATTTATACATTTTTTTTATTATTTTATTTATTTATTTTTGCTGCATAGATACATGTTTTGTATTTGATTTTGTATATATGTGAAAACCTTAAAATGAATAAACAGAATTGTAAAAAAAAAAATGAATCAATTAGCCTAGAATAAATAAGAATAGTGGACTGACAGAAATACAATGATTCTTGGTTGTAAATCTCCCTCCAGACCTGTGAGGGCGCTAAGCAGCAAGAACAGAGTTCCCTGGACGGGCTGGCCTGACAGTTCTTTCCCAGGGTTCAAGGGAAGTCAGACAGCTAGAAAGGGGGCAGGCCTACAGTGCAATAATGCATTGACCCGGAAGTGAAACGACGTGGCAGCTGCAGATTGGAGAGGCGGTTGCACTCGTTTACCAAGGGGTCATGTGTGACAGCATAAAAGGGGATGGAGAATCGCAATCTGTTCCTTCGCTTTGGTTACGAGAAATAACCTGGAAGGACCTGTGCAGTATTGTGATAACGTATCATGAGTGTTTGTTTTGTCTTGTCTATAGTTGTTGCTTGTTGTATATTAATAGATGGCTAACACGTTCCGGAGCTGTCGCCATGGGCCAGCACAAAACCTGGAACAGCACTGCACTATTGTCACACAATAAACTGTATCACCCACCACGAGCACTACAGCACACACCCAGGACTGGTGACCGTGTTTGTACATTGTGGGAGGGATACTTGTGTTTATTATTTGGGACTGCAAACCTGTTATTACTTAACCAGTGCTCTACACATTGCTGTGTAGTGCCGGGGATCATTATTTTGTCACCAGACCTGGATTATATAAATAAAAGTACTTTTCTAACTGGATTACAAATGTCCGTTCATTGCGCACTGCATCACTCCCGCACCTGTACACAATCAAACACTTGCCACAGGGACTTAATTGAAGTTGTTAAAATCTTAAAAGGAGTTGACATAGTTAATCTGAACCAATACTTTAAGTGCAGCACAGAAACCAGGACCAGAGGACACAGTTGGACAGACAGAGTGAAGGAGATGGATGGAATGGGTTGCCTAGTCACGTTATTGAAGCTGACTCTTCTTCACACAGAGTTGTGAGGGGATGGAATGGGCTACCTAGTCATGTTATTGAAGGAGACTCTTCTTCACACAGAGAGTGGTGAGAGGATGGAATGGGCTACCTAGTCATGTTATTGAAGGAGACTCTTCTTCACACAGAGAGTTGTGAGGGGATGAAATGGGCTACCTAGTCATGTTATTGAAGGAGACTCTTCTTCACACAGAGAGTGGTGAGGGGGATGGAATGGGTTACCTATGTTGTTGATGCTGAGTCACCTGAATCCTTTTAGCCCCAACATGACAAAGTTCTGAGACCAATCAGCTGATAGGAACCTGACAAGCATAGATGAGCTAAAATCCTCCTCTTGTTCATAAATGTTCCTACTCTCTTAAATTTGCTATGAAATGGGTGTGCTCTTTCCTCCTAGCGAGGAGTCCCGCAGCTGGAACACTATTTTAACTAAATCCTATATGCTATCTGGTCTTTACAACCTGGTAAGCTCTGTCTTTATTTAAAGAGTAAGTAGCAGGGTTCTGAAAAATATAGAGTTACACGTCCCCAGGTGTTGCTACAACACAACTGTTTTAAATAATGTACCTGTCATTTTTCTTTTCATGTTAACATTGTTCACATTTTTCTTTTCATCCTGACAACTTTTTACACTTATACCTTTAAAGTCTGTTTCAAAGCTTTTTTCAAAATGTCCGCTCTAGTGCACTGATAGTGTAAGGATTATTGCCCACATTGTCAAACAGCAATAACGATCCATGATGTGGTACGGAACAGAAAAACAAGAGCACTTGTTGTGTTGTGTTTTTTTGTTTTTTTTAAATAGCATTTCCTGCAGTGATTAAGAGGACAGATCTCAAAACCCAGTGCACTAGAGCGGCCATTTTGAAAACAGCTTTGAAACTGACTTTAAAGTTATAAGTGTAAAAAGTTGTCAGGATGTTAACAATGAAAATAAAAATGACAGGTATGTTATTTAAACAGTTGTAGCAACACGTGGGGACGTATAACCTTATATTTAGGGCTTCTAGTTTTCGGTTTTTATTTTCCATCTCTCTCCCTCCCTTTAAGCCTTAATTAATAGTTGTTAAGCCTTAACTGAATACCAGATTGTTTAAATTAGCGATGCACTACTAGAAACTAATGCAGTGGAAATTAATAAGCTGAATTCGACGATTAGAGCCAGAACGATATGCAGGTTCAAATAGAACCAGGCGAGATCAATGCACATCGTTTGTTAACTCAATCAAGATATGAGGGTAAAAAGAAACAACTTCCTTTGGTAATTAGTGTTTGATTAAGAAAGCGAATCGGCTCAAAATATGTTTAAAGGGACATCATGTGATCAAAAATAAAACCAGAAAACTAGAAGCCCTAATTATATTTTTCAAAACCTCACAACTGTAACTGAATATCATTTAAAACTCTATTTACAAAACATTGATATTCATAAAATACAACATATTTTAAGGTAGAAGTAAACTGTGATAATTTTCTTTACTTGCAGCTGGACTCTGAACCCAGCTCACCTGGTGATGGGACGAGCCTGACTGGCTCTGTACTGTCTTGTAAAAAGTAAAAGATTACCATACAGTACCTTTAAAAGTGTTTGCGTAGCTACAGTATTTTTAATGATAGATTATTTTAAAAAATGTTTTGTGTCATAAACAAGGTACGTGATGAAAAACTATGACGTGATATTGATGTCATGGGCGCTGTGCGATGGAAGGATAACAAACTCACCCGCATGTTTGTTCGCTGCATCACCCATGATATAAATACTGGCTGTCATCATTTTTTCATGACATACCCTCTATCTAACCCTTACATAATCACTGTAGCTCTGATTCCTCCCCTGTCACAGAGGGTGAAGAGCAGTATTTGGCCGGTGCCAGTTTGGGCTGGATTGTGTGCTGGTTTTTCATTTGAATTGATGTAAAACCATCACTGAGTTTTTAAAATGAAATTTAAATAAGAGCACATTATCTGTGTTTCACTTCTATGTCATGTGTGGTGGAGCTGGCTGTCTAACTTCCCTTCTTCACTTTGGAAAACAGAACATGGAGGCTGAGTTGCTATGGAAACTTCACAGCAGAGGATGCAGTACCAAGCAACATTCACTACGAAACTGGTCTGTGAAACTGTGTTGGTTCTGTATGCAATCCAATCAGCAACCAAGTGTTACGTAAAAGTCAAAGATATTTGCTTATGTTATATAATTAAACTATTTCATAATAGATACATTTGTTGACCGTCTTGTCTAGATGTTATTATTCCATGGCATCTAGATACCCTGCTCAGGAGCTTTGGAGTGTTTTTGTGTCACTTACTCTGTAATTTCGAGAGAGGCCATTTTCCCCCCTTCCTGATGCGAATGGTGACTGCACCGTGTTTGTGCATGTGCTGGGAGTGAACCAGAGTGAACCGTGGATCAAAGGAGCGTGCGCAAGGAAAATGCACACAGGAGACACACGATAAGCCAGGAGCGGGAAAGAGAAATGGCTGCTGCAGTATTTTCCTAATGAAAAAAGATACTGGTATGGTAATTGAAAACCCAGACTTATTGGTCACGTGCTTCTGTCAATTCCAAGCCAGGCTACAATTAGCTGTCCCGGCATTTCTATGATCCAGTCTCTAGCTCCTGCATGCAGTATATTCACAACTGGCCATTGAGATGCCGGGAACCAGCGAAGTACAAGAAGCTTCATAACATGCCAACTTAAGCTGTGCAGCAACATTGCAATGTGTCTTAGCTATGCATTACATTTAAATGTAGAAATATGCAATTCTGAACATGAGGTTTATTAATGCACTAGCTTAACGGCATTCAGTGTAGTCATCAATAAACGAGAGAGACACTCACAGTTTCCGTGTAGTCGTTGTCTCAGAGTTGGACACACAAGCGGGGTTGGGGGGAGCTTTCCCAGTTGTACTGCACAACAATACAGCATGCATGAAAATAACTCCCGGGGACTGGGGCCTAGCTCCGGCCAGAGATTGAGTAGATATACTAAACCTGATGCAGGCACTTTTACCGAGTGACCGCCTTCTGGCAGCACTGACTATTCCCTACACATCCCCCAATCTACCGCCTAAACTATATAATCTCCTTTCTCAATTGTATGTACTGTGTATGGATTAAAATTGTTTGTACATTTTGAAATGTGTGTGTTTTTTATGTCCAGTAATAAAATAAGATCTGTCCCCCACGCTAACCTGTGGTAACAGAGTTCAAATACAATCTTTTTAGACAGAACCTACAATCCGCTTGTGACTGAGAGGTTAGCTCACCAAGAATAGTCAGAGAATGGCAGGGGAACAGACTCCTGCAACACTGTTCAATACATGTGACTGTGAGGCCAGGCTGTTCAGAGAATTACACAAAAGAAACTGAAACAGTAAATTAGGCATGAGAACAAGAAGATACACTTCATAAAAGAGTATTGTGGAGTCAAGGGTGGAGAGCATGTTCTAAAGGATTACAAAAGCTTACAAAATGACCTGTGCAGTAGACTGGAAGATGGAGGGGTCCATATGTCTTAAGATAAAATGAAATCCAACTTTTGAATATACATTTTTTTGGTCACTTATTTTACCCTCATTTTGCTCTCTCCAACTTAAAATGTTCATTTATGTTCTCTTGCCACAACAGCTGGTTAGGAGTAACTAGTTTGATTGGACATGGTGTAAGAACTGTGAGAGACACACACAAAGGGAAGGGTTCTGGTACAGGAGTTTTTCTAAAGCTGGAAAAAGGGCCAGGCTAACTTCGATTTGCGTTTTCCCAGGTCTGAGAATAAGCACTGTTATTACTTTTCTGTACTTTGCTTGTGTGCGTTTCCTCTGTCCTAATACATAGACAAAAGCATTATTGTTTGTTTGCTGGGTTTTTTTTAGAACTGATCCTGCAAATAAAAGGACATGATGTATTTTAAAACTGTTGTTCATTTATCAATAAATCAATCAATTTTATTTTGATATATGCCTTTCACGACAGGTCGCCACAAAGCGCTTGACAAGGATAAAAACAATACATATTACAAAAACAGCAATAAATAAAAAAACAGAATAAAAACAAAACAGTAAAATATATTAAAAACGGTAAATAATTACATTATAAAAATGTGCTGAACTCGCGTTGCTCTTTGAATCGGCATTGAAATCAAGAAGTAGATTGTAGTTTAATCTACTATCTCCTCTGACGACTTTGCCTCTTTCCTTCTCCTCTAAAATCTCTGATATCCACAACCACAAACTCTTTAACAATCAAACCAATCTTTACCAATCTGGTTTCCGCTCTGCTCACTCCACTGAAACTGCTCTCCTGTCTGTCACTAACTCTCTAAACTCTGCCCGTGCTGCCTTTCTCTCCTCACTGTCCTAATTCTCCTCGACCTCTCTGCTGCCTTTGACACTGTCGATCACTCTATTCTCCTATCCTCTCTCGCTGACCTGGGAATCTCTGGCACTGCTCTGGCCTGGTTCTCCTCCTACCTCTCCGACAGCACCTGGCATGGCTCAACCTCTCAATAGGAGTCCCCCAAGGATCTTGGGTCCTCTCCTGTTCTCTCTCTTACCCGCTCCCTGGGCCCCTCTCATCGCATCCTATGGTTTCTCATACCATTTCTATACTGATGATGCTCAGATTCCCCCAGGCCCTGGTACTCTTCCGATCCAGCTGATCCAGCTGATCCAGAAACCACTGCTCGCCTGGTGTTCTCTCTGCCTCGCTTCTCCCACACTACTCCACTGCTCCGCTCACTCCACTGACTCCCGATCACCACTCGCATCCAGTTCAAGACTCTTGTACTCGCCTACCGATGCCTTGACCAGTCTGCACCCAGCTACCTCCAGACCCTCATCTCTCCATACACCCTCACCCAACCTCTCCGCTCTGCCTGAACTAGAAGACTGTCTGTACCTCCTCTACAGTCCCCTGCCTCCAGAGCCCGCTCCTTCTCTACCCTCGCCCCGCAGTGGTGGAACGACCTTCCTATGGATGTTAGGACTGCCAAGTCCCTGACCACCTTCCGGCGCCTCCTCAAGACACACCTCTTCAGACAACACCTGTAAAACTCAACTGTTCCCTTCTGGACAATATAGCACTCTGCTTTTAATGCACTTCAACTTGCACTTATTTGCTCCCTATTTTACTGTATTTAATCCTGCACTTAACCCAATCTGTATCAGCTCATCTAGATGAGAATGCCAGGCTATAAAAATGTATATTTATATTTCTCTAGCTTTGAAGGCATCGGCTGAAGGGGCTTCTCTAATTGTGATAGGCAAGTTTTTCCATAATTTAGGTGCCATATAACTAAAAGATCTACCACCTGAGTTTTTTTTTCTGAATAATAGGTACAGGCAGTAACCCAGCATCCAGTGATCACTGGTAAATCCATCTCAGTTACATATGTGAGCAGGAGGATGATGGGAAATATAGTTTGAGTGGTCCATGCAGGTCCATGTGAAGCCATCTTGGAGGCAGTGGAATGCAATTTAAAAGTTTAAAAAAGTGGACAAAATGTAAAAAAAATAAAAACAATATACACACCTTACTTAAACAGTTGTAACAACACATGGGAACATGTAACACAATAAAATAAAAAGGTCCTTATGTACCTGTGATGAGTCAAAGGGGTTTTGGTCTGTAATTCAGCCTCCCGACAGTAGAGGGCATCAAACCAACTCGGGACTTCCCTTACCAAGGTCTCGTGACCATGACGAAAGTCATCTTTATGAGGGGCGGCACCTTGGTGAGGGGCGGAAGTACGAGTGTGTAAATTCCAGCCACTGGAGTCAAGTGAGTTATAAGGACACTTGTCAGTTGGGGATTGGTGTTCCACTGACTACAGGGGCGGGGCGTTGCATACTAAAGGGAACGTACTACTGTGTTTGGGGTTGGTCCTAGAAAGCATAGGCGGGGTGAATAGGCGGAGGGAGAGACGAAGGAGTTGGCTTGTTTTGTTTTCATTTTGTTGGAACGGGGGCGGAATATGCACTAACATTTTCTTTTCTGTTTTATCCCCTTTTTATGTCCGGGGTCACCGTGAAGAAGACTAAGTTTTCAATCCCTTCTTTTTACCATTATTCCAGCACCCCCTCCCTCACGCCATTCTTTTTTTGTTTTGTTTTACTTTTATCGTGTAGCGAATAATATTAATAAAAACTTTTTATTTTGCTACACGCAAATTACTGTCTGGACATTCCATTGTTACTCACACGCCTCACAATACCCTTTAAGAGATTGATCAGGTGGTTGAAGAGAAACATCCAGTCAGAGATTTTTAAAGTCATTCTCTATATTTTCTGCTAATCTAACTGTTCCTTTTCTGTTTGGGTGCAGACCATCCTTCCTAAAGAACCCACGTCTTTCCCAAAAACGATCCCAGTTATCAATAAATCCCAGGTTTTCTGAAGCACACCAATCTGCCAGCCAACAATTGAGAGAGAACAGTCTGCTGAAAGCTTCACAACCCCTCCTAATAACAGGTAAAAGACCAGAAACGATGATATTTTTACCCAATGTTTTTAGTTTTCGAGTAAGGGTTTTAAAATGCTTCTTTAGAGTCTTGGATTCTCTGAGTTTAGTGTCATTAGTGCCCTCATGCACAATCACAGTGTGCACTTGATTATGATTCCCAGCTAGGTTTTCCATTTGTGCAACAATATCAAGTACTCTGCACCTGGGAAGCATTTTACTGACATTTCTAACAATCCAATCACCAACTAAGAGTACTTCATCAGAATTAGTTTTCATGTTTGTTACTGTCAGTCAGAGCATTCAATCTATTTCTGAGAGCACGTTTAGGAGACAGAGATGAGGCCACCCTTGCCTTGGATCCCCTTCTAACCCTACCCAGTGATTTTCATCTATCTAGGGTGAGCAAGCAAAATGCTCCGATCTATCCCTGGTGGCAGTTGCAGGCCTTATTATTGACATGTTATTAAAACTGCTGTCAATGATTTGCTCAGACTTAAAGTTGATATATGTTCTTCTAAAGAGAATATTTTATCCATCAACACTAGATTGGTCTTGCATGTTTCACAGGTAAAATTGCTCAAATGCTCACCACAATTAACAACCACAAACATATTACATGATAAGCATTGCATTGCTTTCATGTCTTTATCAGCTGGCTTCAGGGCTGACATTCCAGTAAACACAATTAAAGTATATGTAAAATATATAAAACCACAACCTGCCAAAAATATCTTCCCATCCTTTGCTCACCCGCCCCGGTCATCCGCTGTTGCTGCCAGTTAGTGAAGTTTTTGTCTAGGGAAGAGGCAGGAGTTGTAATCAAATGCAGAACACAGCAGTGCAAGAAACCAAGGTGTGTACAGCAGTGTCCAGGATCCCCACAGATCACCCTAACCCTCCCCCTCCCCATAACCCTCCTCCTCCCCCCCTTCTAGAAGCTGCTTGATGAGATCAATAAGCTACTAACAACCAAACTAGCAAGATGGCCTCCTCTCGTTTGTAAACTTTCTTATGTTCTTATGTTCTTATATTTAGTTCGTTTTGCCATTTCAAATACAGACCCAGACATCAGATTTATGATTTGAGCGCTGTTGCGCACTTTTATTATTTACAACAATAAAATAAAAGAAAACAAAAAAAATAAAAAAGGACCAGGGGTCATAAATGGAGATTAGATAAAGGGGCATTCAGAACAGAAAATAGGAGGCACTTTTTTACACAGAGAATTGTGAGGGTCTGGAACCAACTCCCCAGTAATGTTGTTGAAGCTGACACCCTGGGATCCTTCAAGAAGCTGCTTGATGAGATTCTGGGATCAATAAGCTACTAACAACCAAACGAGCAAGATGGGCTGAATGGCCTCCTCTCGTTTGTAAACTTTCTTATGTTCTTATGTTCTTAAAACAAAAGCCTAAATCCACACAGGAGCGCTAACTAAACTGTTAAGTGAACCTAAACCATAAAACCGGATGGCTAAGCCGTTTACCGGTTGCCAGGCAGACAGGAAATTTAAACAATAACGGCTCACACAGTACCTTGTTGTAAATCACACAGGTTTCTTCACCATGTTAGCCTCACTGCACAAAGACTGGAGACTGACCAAAACAAACATTTTCTTTAATTATATACCTGCCTGCTAATCGCAGGCAGGTGCCTCTCATCTATAATTAGAGCCAGGTGTACCTCTTCCTGGCTCCCTCCCATGGCATTCTGAACTACACTCTGAACTACATATATAATCTAGGCTAGATCAGCCAGTGTCTTTATAGAAGTACAGTAGAACCTCAGAGTTACGAACACCAAACTTACAAACTAGCTGGTCAACCAAACACCACACCTTTAGCTGGAAGTGTGCAATCACTGAACCATGACTGCCATGCAATCAGAATGCA
This sequence comes from Huso huso, assembly GCA_036884735.1. Lineage (NCBI taxonomy): Eukaryota > Metazoa > Chordata > Actinopteri > Acipenseriformes > Acipenseridae > Huso > Huso huso. The sequence goes on along the minus strand of CM072690.1, from coordinate 10,790,620 downwards.
GTTTAATCTACTGAAATGGTAAGAACAAATGAGTTCAACTTTAAATTGAAAAAAAAAACATTATAAAAAATGTAAGAAATAGAAAGAAAGAGATGGGATTCCGTGAAAGAAAGAGATGGGATTCAGTGAAAGAAAGAGATGGGGTTCAATGAATGAAAGAGATGGGATTCAGTGAAAGAAAGAGATGGGATTCAGTGAAAGAAAGAGATGGGATTCAGTGAATGAAAGAGATGGGATTCAGTGAATGAAAGAGATGGGATTCAGTGAATGAAAGAGATGGGATTTAGTGAATGAAAGAGATGGGATTCAGTGAATGAAAGAGATGGGATTCAGGGGCTGGATTGCTAAAAAGAACCCCTTCATCAGCACAGTCAACAAGAAGAAACGATAATTTGGTCAGATAATAGGAGAGCGATGGTGTGGAGAAAGCCATCAGAAGAATGTAAAGGGGTGTGTGCAGCCCAGCATGAAATACGGAGGAGGCAGCATTAAAGAGAGTGTGCAGCCCAGCCCAGCATGACACATGGAGGAGGCAGCATTAAAGAGAGTGTGCAGCCCAGCCCAGCATGACACATGGAGGAGGCAGCATTAAAGAGAGTGTGCAGCCCAGCCCAGCATGACACATGGAGGAGGCAGCATTAAAGAGAGTGTGCAGCCCAGCCCAGCATGACACATGGAGGAGGCAGCATTAAAGAGTGTGCAGCCCAGCCCAGCATGACACATGGAGGAGGCAGCATTAAAGAGAGTGTGCAGCCCAGCCCAGCATGACACATGGAGGAGGCAGCATTAAAGAGAGTGCAGCCCAGCCCAGCATGACACATGGAGGAGGCAGCATTAAAGAGAGTGTGCAGCCCAGCCCAGCATGACACATGGAGGAGGCAGCATTAAAGAGAGTGTGCAGCCCAGCCCAGCATGACACATGGAGGAGGCAACATTAAAGAGAGTGTGCAGCCCAGCCCAGCATGACACATGGAGGAGGCAGCATTAAAGAGAGTGTGCAGCCCAGCCCAGCATGACACATGGAGGAGGCAGCATTAAAGTTTAGGGGTGTGTTGTAGCTTCAGGTCTTGGCGAACTTGTACTAGTGGCTGGCCGGGCAATTCAGAACTGCATGGTCCTCCAACGCTGTAGTTCTGTAATGGCTTCATGGTGGGCTTGCAGTGCGAAAAAAAGCGGATGGCTGATGGCACACGATCGGAGAATGCGAGTGCCCGTCTTCGTCTCTCCTGAGTTAGTGCGGGAGTGGCAGCGGTGAACCGGGTTGAATAATAGGGTATTCCAAATTGGGAGAAAAATTGGGGGTAAAATAACTGGCGATTCCAAATTTATATATAAAAAAATAGCTGTAAAAAATATAAAATGTACTACTTTGTCTGAGCTTTGACGCTAAAGATAGTTTGTAATATGCAATGCAATAACTGATGTCTGAAATAAACATTCTGCTGTTGCAAGGTAATTTGATGTGAAGTTCTGGTATCTTCTATTGCTTTGTGTTTTAATAGCTCCCCACTGTTTGGGAGGCTCAAACAACTTTCTTCCTATAAAGCTGCAGAAAGACACTTAGCTGCAGTTTACGTGTTATCATTAGACAATTTTAAAACTATAAAAATGATTAATCACAGCAGTCAGTGTTTTGTACAAAAGAAGTGAAAGTGAATTAAACACTGCTGTGTGTTGCTAATTAAACCTAGTGTTATGTAATACACAATATCACTCAACGTGAGGTACATTACCCAATTCATTTTAAAGTAGTTGTAGCTAACAAAATAATTCCATAAATCTTGCACTTCCATTCACTAACCCATGCTATAACAAATGTGTATTTTAATTTTAAAACATGATATCTAGTACTACTTTAAATGAGTGTGACAGAGACAGAATGATTCTTGGTAATAAATCCCCCTCCCGACCTGTGAGGGAGCTGTGTAAAGGGAACAGAGTACCCTGGACTGGATGGCCAGACAATTAATTCCCAGAGTTAGACGGAAGTCGGACATCTAGAAAGGGAGTGGAGCTACGGTACACTAAATCATCAACCCAGAAAGGAAATGATGTGGCAGCCACGGATTGGAGGAGCGGTTGCACTCGTTAACCAAGGGGTCATGATTGACGGTACAAAAGGGGACGTACCGAAGTGATCTGTTTCTTTGTATGGTTAAAAGTTGAACCTGAAGGAGAACGTGTATTGTAATCGTGAGTGTTTTGTTTGTTTTTGTCGTGTCTAAGGAACCACTTTGTTTGTTGTTATTAGACGGCTGAACACGATCCGGAGCTGTCGCCAAGGGCCACCACTTACCTGGACATCACTGTACCAATTGTTCACGAATAAACTGTATTTACACCACAAGCACGATATCACTCACTCACACATGTTTGTGTTTTGTGTTACGTGTGGGTGTTTAAGATTGGGACCATTATTTCGGGACCAACCCGTGGATTAAAACAGAGCAATACACACCGTTGTATTGCTTGTTATCATTATTATTTACTGTCTTTATGTCATCAGACCATTGGAATACAAATAAATATAATTGCACCTGGATTATTATTGTCTGTTTATTGATCACCGCTGCATTCCTGCACCTGCACACTGTTAACCACTTTGCCACAATGAGGTTTCAATTTTCTCTGCCTTTTTCAAAAGAAATATTTGAAACTTCCACTCCCTGGCTCGTTTTATCTGAGCAGTGTCTTCTGGGTAACACCATGGTGCTGTCTGAAAGAAACAGGGAAAGCAGCTGATTGGGTATTTACAGGAAAGTTTCAATTGAAGGGGTGGGGGCAATTTTAACAAAAGGGATCTGTGACAGGGTGGCGCAAGGGATGAGGCCCAGAGACAGACTGCAGTTCAAACAAAAGACTTTTATTAAATAGAAAACACAAAATAAACAGACATGAGGGCTAAACAAAAGGTTTTTAAAACACAAACAATAAACACAAAGTAAAACTTACAAAAATAAGGCTTCCAGGCTGAGCTTTGCCTTCACTGGATTGCAAAATTTCCAAAAAAACCCAGCACACAAAGAAAAATCACCCTTGCTTCCTCAGCTACCTCTCTCTACTGAGGCGCTGAGGATTCCTTTTATGTCAGGTGGCTGGGTGCTAATTGATTTGGTAATTACTCCCACCTGACACAATAAACCTGGGCAGGGAGGAGAATTTAACCCCATCCCTGCCAATAATTACAAGGGCAGAGCCCTGCTCTGCCACAGGATCTTTTGCTTTAAACTCAGCACAGAAACCAGGACCAGAGCACACCGATGGAAATTAAACGGACAGACTTAAGCCAGAGGTTAGAAGACAGTAGACAGTGGGGGGTGGACTCGGGTACCAAGCTCTGTTGTTGATGCTGAATCTTTGGGATCTTTTAAGACCCTTCCGGACAAAATGTTGGGGTCAATCAGCTACTAGGAATGACAAGCATTGATGAAATGAACCAAATGTATTTTTAGCCTCTGTATAATTTAAAATTCTTAATAATATATAATGGGGGGAAACGCATAGAAATCCATTTACAGCTCATAAAATATGCTGCAAACAATCTAAATCCCTGTCTAGTGTGTCACATTAGCAACATCAGTTGATTAAATCCCTGTGTGGTGTGTAACATGTAGCAACAGCAATTGATTTGTCTTATTTTATTGTCAATTAGAATTGACTCATGCATCTGTGGTCTTTCACAAGGTTATCAAAATGTGTCTCACTTTACAATAGAGAGAATTATTAACAGTAACTATGATCAGCACCATTGTAATCTTTATTAACCTTGACCTGGTTAGGTTTAGAGAACAGAAGGTTGCTTAATTTGTTGTGCTATGAAGTTGTAACAGGGTAGATGCCCTGCACACTGAGTAATATGTATTTTGTGGCTAGCAGCCATCTTGGCTCAGGCATAGAAGAACAGCCTGGGGCTAAGATGGCCACCTTTGTACAGCCACATAGGGTAAGAACATAAGAACATAAGAAAGTTTACAAACGAGAGGAGGCCATTGCTCGTTTGGTTGTTAGTAGCTTATTGATCCCAGAATCTCATCAAGCAGCTTCTTGAAGGATCCCAGGTTGTCAGCTTCAACAACATTACAGGGGAGTTGGTTCCAGACCCTCACAATTCTCTAGGTAAATTGGTTTGGGGAATGTTTCATTGTTTAAATAGAAAGAGTGGAATGTTTTTTTTAGTTAATTGGGAAAGTGTTAAATGTGGTCAGGTGTTGGTTGATCTATTTATTGTCAATCAAGCTCTGGCCACATACTATAAAAAGAGAACAAAGACATGTTTGTGGGAGAGATGGTTTAGTAAAGACGCATGCCCAGCCAAACAGTGAGACAGGGACAGGGACAGGGACAGGGACAGGGACAGGGACAGGGACAGGGACAGGGACAGGGACAGGGACAGGGACAGAGACAGAGACAGAGACAGAGACAGAATACACCAAGATAGCTGAAGCTTGGGTGTTATAATTTGAAGTGTTTAGAAGTGTTTTGTTTAACCCTTTTGTTGTGTTAGTTTGATTCATACAGAGAATTGTTAAATTGCACTTGTGAGTCTGGGTCAAGGGCGCAGACCAGCTTTGATCGGAAAATAATTTGATTGGGATTCTGTTGTTTGTCTTTCTATTGCTGACTATATTTGTGTGGAGTGTAGATAAATATGTCCTTGCATTGCAAGCCTACCAATGATGAGGAGGGTTTTCTTTTAGTGTTTTGGAAAAGAAACAAAGAAATATATCCAGCTCTTACAGAACTTGCAAAAAGATCCCTTCATGTAACTGCTAGAAGCATGGTCATAGGATTCATGGGAAATGGCAGACTATCTTCCATTCCATACTGTCTCAATGATATGTCTTTGTTCACGAGATGATCTTCCATTCCTCCATTCCGTCTCAATGATATGTCATTGTTCACGTGATGATCTTTCATTCCTCCATTCCGTCTCAATGATATGTCATTGTTCACGAGATGATCTTCCATTCCTCCATTCCGTCTCAATGATATGTCATTGTTCACGAGATGATCTTCCATTCCTCCATTCCGTCTCAATGATATGTCATTGTTCACGAGATGATCTTCCATTCCTCCATTCCATCTCAATGATATGTCTTTGTTCACGATAATTATCCTCCGTTTTTCCCTTTGCCTCAGTAAAATGCTTACTTAGCACTCTTCAGGTTGAAATCTATATTGAAAACATTGTACAACACACAATGTACAAAACAAGCTAAATATATTTTATACTAAACAACAAACGTCATTTTTTGCCACAATATTTTTGTTTTACATTTTTATTTATTTAACATTATACAATTATAGATTGTTTGTTGCAATGTTAAGCAAGCAGTTCTCTGTTAATTCACTTGTTTTGTTAATATTGAGGAATTGCAAAATATTTTTGACCTAACTTTATGTTTAACCCTTAGTGCTTTCATTTGATAAAAGTCTGGCCGACCCACAGTTCAAATACATAGGTTAGATAATGTAAATTATGTATTTCTGTTTTATTACAATATTAAAAGTTTCATATTAAAAATATACAATGCATATTTTTTACCTATGCAATTGATGTTTTTGTATGATCTAGTTATGTGTCTAGATAATGTACTGTGTAATAAATAATTCTTACATATGTTTCTTACTACAGTATATACCGAGTGGCATACTGTAAGGGGTAATACATATCTAATGGCTTTTCTGACCTTTGTCCTCCAGAGTAGCTACACCCTCTATAGAGCTTCTGGATATAAAGAGGCAGTTGTCTTGCATGTGGGATTGGAGGACACCCATTAGCCACTTAGCTGTTGTGGAGATCGCTGTGATGAGGGAACATTATTTAACATTCTAAATATAGGCGAAAAAATGGGTGCTATATATTGTAATAAAATGGCGGGCAGTCAAGGCCGGTCAGAAGTGAGAATAGCACACCCAGAGGCTGTAACTGCAGAGGTGAGAATAACACACCCAGAGGCTGTGACTGCAGAGGTGAGAATAGCACACCCAGAGGCTGTGACTGCAGAGGTGAGAATAACACACCCAGATGCTGTGACTGCAGAGGTGAGAATAGCACACCCAGAGGCTGTGACTGCAGAGGTGAGAATAACACACCCAGAGGCTGTGACTGCAGAGGTGAGAATAGCACACCCAGAGGCTGTGACTGCAGAGGTGAGAATAGCACACCCAGATGCTGTGACTGCAGAGGTGAGAATAACACACCCAGAGGCTGTGACTGCAGAGGTGAGAATAGCACACCCAGAGGCTGTGACTGCAGAGGTGAGAATAGCACACCCAGAGGCTGTGACTGCAGAGGTGAGAATAGCACACCCAGAGGCTGTGACTGCAGAGGTGAGAATAACACACCCAGATGCTGTGACTGCAGAGGTGAGAATAGCACACCCAGAGGCTGTGACTGCAGAGGTGAGAATAACACACCCAGAGGCTGTGACTGCAGAGGTGAGAATAGCACACCCAGAGGCTGTGACTGCAGAGGTGAGAATAGCACACCCAGATGCTGTGACTGCAGAGGTGAGAATAACACACCCAGAGGCTGTGACTGCAGAGGTGAGAATAGCACACCCAGAGGATGTGACTGCAGAGGTGAGAATAGCACACCCAGAGGATGTGACTGCAGAGGTGAGAATAGCACACCCAGAGGCTGTGACTGCAGAGGTGAGAATAACACACCCAGAGGCTGTGACTGCAGAGGTGAGAATAGCACACCCAGAGGATGTGACTGCAGAGGTGAGAATAACACACCCAGAGGCTGTTACTGCAGTTTAAGCGCCATAACACAGTTTTATTATTTATAAAAACAAACAAAACAGGAACAAAATAAATTATTTAAACAAAATGCTACAGCACCCAAACTTTCTGTATCTCTTTCTCTTAATATTGTTCAGCGTTGGCAACGCCTTCACTGAACTTACTCTCCTTTCTTCAGCACACTCCTCCACACACTCTCCAAACTAACCTTTCTGTATCGCTTTCTCTTAATATTGTTCATTGGTCTTTTATACCACGTGGCCAAGGGTTGGTTGACAATTTATCATCCAATTATCACCTGGCCACATTCCACACTTTAAATCAATCATTTAACACAAGTCAAACAATTAAGCCCAATTTAGTGGGTAGCTGTGCAAATGGTGGCTATCTTGGCCCCAGGCTGTTCCTTCACACACCCACACCCACCCACACACCCACACCCACACCCACACCCCCACACTCACACACACACACACCCACACCCACACACCCACACCAACACACACACACACACACACACACACACCCACACCCACACCCCCCCACACCCACACCCCCACACCCACACCCCCACCCCCACACACACACCCACACCCCCACACCCACACACCCCACACCCACACACACACTCACAACCACACCCACAGCCCCCACACACCCACACCCCACACACACCCACACCCCACACACACCCACCCCCCCACACCCACACACACACACCCAAACACACCCACACCCACCCCCCCCACATCCACACACATACACACACACACCCACACACACCCCCACACCTAGACACACACTCACACCCACACCCACAGCCCCCACACACCCACACCCCCACACCCCACACCCCCACACACCCACACCCCCACACCCACACACCCCTACACACACACACACACACACACACACACACACACACACACACACACACCACACCCACATCCATACCCACACCCACACACACACACACACACACACACACACACACACACACCCACACACCCACATCCATACCCACACCCACACACACACACACACACACACACACACACACACACAATGTTTGCATTCCTATATTTGTGGGGACTTCTCATTGACTCTCACTATATTTTTATTTACTATTTTTAACTCCAGTCAGACAAAACTCCACACAGGGTGAAAGTCGACAACAAACCACGGAGTAGATGTACTAAGATGGGCCAGTCGCAGTGCAAACATGCCGCAGTTTGCATATTTGTTACGACAATTCGGAAAGTGCACATTTTGTCGTTTGTACGAAGAAAAAATATGTTAATGAAGAGAGTCGCATATACTAATTGAAATATTATTTGCGTTATCTTAGCGAGATCTCTAGCGAGAGTTGTATGACATTTTTTCAAATAAAATAGTGGCAGTTGAGTTGTGGTTTGCTGTAGCAGAGGGTGCCCGAAGGATCTATACATGCAAGGGTGCAATAATCAAAATAACATTGTTTTTGTTAAATGTAAATGTCATCTGTACAATGCATTCTGTTCCATCTTCATTTTACCTATTTTAATACTGTTATATATATAAAAAATGAAAGGCAGTTTAATCCCATCAGATTCTATAGTGGGGCCCCAACCTTCACCCCCAAAAAGCTTTTGATAACACCGTGTAACAATTTTTTTTTTTTTTTTTTTTTTTGGTTCCTGGGTAGTAAGTGTTATTTCCTAATTGCTTATGCCTCAAAAGTATAGAAAATGGCTATTATTCCCCACAAACTTTGCTTTTGTGACCAGGACAGTGATATTTTGAAATTTACCTATTTTCCAGAACATTCCAGATAGATTCAGTGCTGAGTAAACTTGGAGTAACTTCTAGAACTTTCTAGAACTTTCCAGTAATATAAATAGAAGTATAAATACAGGGGCCTTAAGCCCACCAGTTCAGTTTAGTTCCAACTGCCTAAGTGGATACATATCTGCATTTTTCTGAGATGGCATCAAGGTCATAGGAGACTTTAAAATGGTGGCATTCCTGATGGGTCTCCAAGGCGGTTTTACCAAGTTTCCCTGCTATCTTTGCCTTTGGGACAGCAGGGACACCAAGGCGCACTACCACAGGCGGGACTGGCCACAGCGGACCGAGTTCTCTGTGGGGAGGAACAACGTCAAGTGGGAGCCACTGGTGGACCCCTCGAAGGTGCTGATGCCACCACTGCACATCAAATTGGGCCTTATGAAACAATTTGTCAGAGCTCTAGATAAGGAGTCGGCAGCCTTCAAGTACCTTCAAGACTTCTTCCCTAAGCTGTCTGAGGCAAAGGTCAAAGCCGGTGTCTTCGCCGGACCACAGATAAAGAAGATCCTGGAGTGCAATGAATTCCCCAAGAAGCTCACTAGTAAGGAGAAAGCGGCTTGGAACAGCTTTGTCGCAGTGGTTCGGGGCTTCCTGGGCAATCACAAGGCCGAAAACTATGTGGAGCTGGTTGAGACTCTGGTGAAGAACTACGGCACAATGGGCTGTAGGATGTCCTCAAAGTCCATATCCTTGATGCTCATCTTGATAAATTCAAGGAGAACATGGGAGCGCATTGGAGGAGCAAGGCGAGCGCTTCCACCAGGATATACTGGACTTTGAACGCCGCTACCAAGGACAGTATAACGAGAACATGATGGGAGACTACATTTGGGGGCTGATTCGTGAAAGTGATTTACAGTATAATCGTAAATCTCGAAAAACTACTCACTTCTAAATCTTTTGTAGTCATTTTTGTATTACTTTAGTATAAATACATGTTAATTTGGATTCATATGTTGTTTTTTTCTGACTTTATGTGAACGAAAAGACACAAATTCGCCCGTTTTCTCATTGGAAATAGGTACATTTCAAAATATCACTGTCCTGGTCACAGAAGCAAAGTTTGTGGGGAATAGTAGCCATTTTCTATACTTTTGAGGCATAAGCAATTAGGAAATAACACTTACTACCCAGGAACAAAAATTGTGTTACATAGTGTAACCATACAGTAGCCCCTCCGACATAAGGAGGTGTCGGGTTTAAAAACAATACAATAAAATCGCACACACATACATTTACAGTTCTCGATGTATTTTAAATATAAATCATTGCACTGAAAACACTAATGTGTTTTGGGTAGGCTACACATTACATTATGTAAAAATATAAATCTGTACAGTAGGCCTATACAGTATACAGTACAGTAGTAAAATCAAATGAACACCCAGCACACCTTCTTTGTACTTTAGCCTACTGGTAACACAAAATAAATCATGCTGCTGCATTGAACACATTGGTGTACACTGTGAATAAAAGATTATTTTAAATTGAAACTAAATGAGTTTAGGTTTTAATTATTGTTATTTATATATAACTTGGTCTACTTAGTAGCCTAGACAATTAACACACAATAGATTATGTGTCCTATACAGATACTCAGAATGAGCTGGAGGGGTTAGTGGCACATGTGTGTAGTCTATTGCTCCCAAAATGCTGGGAAAACCAGAAATGTCGTAGAAATTTGTTTTCAAGGCTTGTAAGTACACCCTGACTTTAGAGAAAATTAAGTACTTGGGTGTTCGTCTCAAAATACATTGAGCACAACTGGTGACACATGAGAAAAAGCAGACTGGGAAATGCCAGCAGCAATTGCGACTGTTTTAAACGTGCTTTCAAAATTGATTGATGCAATTGTAATTGTCGCAATTGCCCGCAGCTTTAGTACATCTCATTACAATATCTGTGATCCCTCATTTGCACTGTTTCTCCACCCTGTTTTTGTGAATTTCTTCAGGAATGCCCAGAATTACATATTCATTTAAGGCGAAAGCACAAATAAGAACTGCAGCTGCAAAGCATTAGTTAAAATGATGCTGACAGCGTTGCGTTTGTTCAATACATTTCACGCTATACATCCTTCTGGTTTGCATGTGGTTTGCAACAGACACAACACTTTAGTATATCTACCCCTAAATATTTTGGCACTTTTTTTTTATTTTGAAGGCATATTTAGTTCTTTAAAAAGTGTTTTACAAAGTAGGAACGTCATTTTTTCAGGAGTTACTATATTTTTGGGTACATTTTCTTAGATGTTGTCTGCACATTGATAGTAATACCTGCCCACATACACACACATCCATATACAGTATGTATCTTTTTTTTTTTTTTTAAGAAATACTAATAATATGTAACTTCTACAGTAAGACTCACTTGAAAATGAGATCTCTAGAGTTACACCCTGGTTAAATAAATACTTTTGAACATGGCACCCAACAACTGTACCTTGGAATATCTGTTTAGTAGTAGAGTGATATAAATTCATGTCATTAAATACTAGAAGTGATTTTTGCAAGAATTTGGCATTGTTGAAGTTCGATTTTTATTAGCATTAGCTATTAGCATATAAAAAGAAATACTGTATACTGCGATAAGAGGTATAATATGTTACCCAGCTTGGGCTTGCAAATTAAAGATTTGTATCTACAAGGAAAAAAGGTTTGGGGACACTGGAAGCATGTGGGAAAAATGTGAGCTAAAGGAAATCAAATTTTATCTTAAACATGCAAGAGTGACGCAAATCTAATGAGTAAAGCACTTTTGGAGGGAGACAAAAAACAATTCATATAAAATAAAGGATATGATTGAAAGATAGGATAGAAATATTATTAATAGATGAACTGCTTCATTATTAGAAAATACTGTTCATTTGACACTTTCATTTTTTTTAAAATATAGAAACATTCTGCCCATCAATAATCGTCCTGTTCCTTGTAGCTGATTGATCCCCAATCTTTGTCAAGTCGAATCATAAAGGATTCCAATGATTGGGCATCAACAACATGGCTCGGTAACCAATTCTATCCGCTCACCTCTTGCTTAAGCAAGTTCAACACTAACTGAAAGCATGGCTTGCAAACAGAGATTTCTATAACCAAGAGTAGTACCATATATTATTGTATGTTTTAAAATAAAAATACATGTTTCGTAATTGGAGACCTAGAGAAAGTGCGCTACAAGATTTATGGAATTATTTTGTTAACTAAAACAAATTTAAAAGATGATATTGTTTAAAAAATGGCGCTCACATTAAAAACAAATATTGAAAAGTAGGAAAAATGACATTAAATTAGCAAAATTGCATTTGATGGGAAGATGTGGCAATAGACAAGTTAATTTCTGCAAATATAACCCCATGGTACTGTACTTCCATTAATTATTTCATAGGCTAAATTCCCATCTTATAGGCCTTTGTCCTTTACTGTTGGTTTGAAAGGAATAGTGTAGCTGCATGCTGACACATGAATAGCATAGCTGACACATGAATAGTGTAGCTGCTTGCTGACACATGAATAGCGTTGCTGCATGCTGACACATGAATACCGTAGCTGCATGCTGACACATGAATACCGTAGCTGCATGCTAACACATGAATAGCGTAGCTGCATGCTGACACATGAATAGCGTAGCTGCATGCTGACACATGAATAGCATAGCTGCATGCTGACACATGAATAGCGTAGCTGCATGCTGACACATGAATAGTGTAGCTGCATGCTGACACATGAATAGGGTAGCTGCATGCTGACACATGAATAGCATAGCTGCATGCTGACACATGAATAGCGTAGCTGCATGCTGACACATGAATAGTGTAGCTGCATGCTGACACATGAATAGTGTAGCTGCATGCTGACACATGAATAGTATAGCTGCATGCTGACACATGAATAGCTTAGCTGACACATGAATAGTGTAGCTGCATGCTGACACATGAATAGTATAGCTGCATGCTGACACATGAATAGCTTAGCTGACACATGAATAGTATAGCTGCATGCTGACACATGAATAGCGTAGCTGCATGCTGACACATGAATACCGTAGCTGCATGCTGACACATGAATAGCGTAGCTGCATGCTGACACATGAATACCGTAGCTGCATGCTGACACATGAATACCGTAGCTGCATGCTAACACATGAATAGCGTAGCTGCATGCTGACACATGAATAGCGTAGCTGCATGCTGACACATGAATAGCATAGCTGCATGCTGACACATGAATAGCGTAGCTGCATGCTGACACATGAATAGTGTAGCTGCATGCTGACACATGAATAGGGTAGCTGCATGCTGACACATGAATAGCATAGCTGCATGCTGACACATGAATAGCGTAGCTGCATGCTGACACATGAATAGTGTAGCTGCATGCTGACACATGAATAGTGTAGCTGCATGCTGACACATGAATAGTATAGCTGCATGCTGACACATGAATAGCTTAGCTGACACATGAATAGTGTAGCTGCATGCTGACACATGAATAGCGTAATAACCTTAAAATTGCTGCTTTTGTATTATGTGTATACTGTTATTGAAATGGTCTGACTGTGGCAGTTGTATGAATGACATGCTATGCAAATGTATTGTGGTTTGTTCTTTTTTCTGCTATATACTGTACAGTGCTTTGCGATACATTTGTATAAAAAGCTCTATATAAATGCAATAAATGCCAGGGCTGTGAGAGGAAGGGAGTGTTTTTTGCAACTTAGGATTGGAGGCTCGGCCTCTAGAAAAGGAAGAGAGAAAAGGACGGGCCAGACTCCAACCGAGAGAGCCTTCCCTATGGAGTCAAGGCTAGCCCTAATGGCCTCCCGGCCTCTGAAAAGACAGAGTCCTCTGACTTCTCGGAGAGTTGTTATAGGCTCGGCCTCGCGACTGGGTCCCAGTTAGCGACTGGGTTCGACCCTCAGAGGATACGAAGCTTGACGTAAGGAAGAAAAGAGAATCTGAAAGAACACAAATAATTGTTAGTTATGAGACTCGAGCACTAAGAGTAAGAGGGCCACGTCCCAGGAGGGTAAAGAAGGAAGTAAGACAGAGCCTTCTTTCTTGAGGCAAGATATTGCGCATGAGCTGCGAAAGAATAGTGTGACTTGTGGTCCCCTCGGACCACACGAAGAACCTGCAGCGTTACTGGAACTCCAGGTCGGGGAAGCGAGACTCACTATCCCCCCAAAAGATGGACCACCGGCTCCCCGATGTACCCGCACCTGTGAAGACAAACAAAGACCGCGTACTAATGTATAACATAAAAGCAAGAAGAGACAAACAATGACAAAGACAAACAAAATAACATAAAATAGATGGTTAGTGGAGCAAGCTATGTGTTGGCCATCTGCTCGGCGTAGAAGAAAAAAACCCTTCTATTGGAGAAAAACCTCTGGTGGTCCTGGCGGAGAGGGTGCACCTACTCCGGGAATACTAGCTATAGACTGGTGAGCTGCAGAGATATTGGATTTCAGCGATCGCATGTAGGAGTTGACTGCTGAAGAGGACCAACGCCCCATGGTCTTGATCAGGTGATGGCTGATGCGGGCTCTGGCTGCTGAAGAGGCTGCGACAATCCTGAAGGAGTGTGTGGTGTAGTATAGGGGAGAAAGACCTGCTGGTGATGAGAGCAGAGAGATGGAAAGAGAACCAGGTGGGAAGAGAACCAGTGTCTGGTAATGATGCTTTTGGAGCAATTATAGTAAGTGTCGAAGAAGATTCAGGGGGGTTCTTGGTGATTCCTTGGAGTGTCAGACGTACTGCTGAGATGACTGCATTATTGTAGATGCTTGGAAGATGGCGAGCTTGGATGATGAAATTGTGGGAAACTGATATCTAAACAATTAAAGATGAGCTGCTGGAACTTCATTTGTTGATTGTTCCAGTGTTGCAGCAAGGTGTACCACATTCCGATGTCTAGAGAGATGAGATGCCGACCATCCTATGTGTTAGTTAATACAGGATTAATCAGCGGTTTGCTACTATCATGTCTGTTTGGAATGGAAAAGGTGAACTCACATTCAGAGATTTGGGTTTCACAACTCCAGTCATTCTCCTAAAAAACTCCTTAACTCATAATCAAGACAGATTTCTAGTCTCGTACCACGTCTCTCACCATGTATTAATGCTTGTAGTATTTGAAAGAATGAGTGGACATATTAGATGGGAATTAGTGTTAGCCTGACTGCGTAAATGGCTGCCACGATCCGAGTATTGGAGGAAAGCTGGGGCGTTGGAAGCTCTGGACGAGGGTTTCTTGCTTCTGAAAGATATTTTTACATGAGAATCCAGGTTTTTGCAGTTAAGGCGAAAGCGAGAAGGAGCAATATGAATGTTCTGCCTTGGGAATAATGCGAATTGCGAAATTGAAGTGGCCAAGGGGAGATAAAGGGTTGCGTTTAGAGATTGATTTTGATACTTGGAAGTTGGTAATGAGCTGATGAATGCGTTCCTGGATTGTCGAGTGGGAGGCTGGCTTCGGATTTGACAGTGTCCCAGATAATTACAAAGAATTCTAGTCGGGCTGATGGTTTATCTTGAGAGTGGGACACCTAATCAAGAAAACAGGGATCGTAGATTGAAGATTGCTTGAGCGGGGAGGGGGGGAGGGATATAAGGAGAAAGTTGTCTTCCCCGCTGATCCCGAACAGGTGGTGGAAGGAGGGATGAATGGGCATGATTTAAAGGCGTCTAATATCCACTTTTGTGAGCCAGGCGCCGTGGCCTGTTGCTTTGATGGATTTAATAGCGTCGGAAGCTGTAATGTAACAAAGGAAGAATTGATCGTGAATTTGGGCGTTGAGACTGGAGTGGAACTGCTTCTCGGGGCAGAAAGAACGATGATTAGGCATTTTTCCCGATATTTCACAGGTCGCTATTCCAATGGGGCTAATCCTGAAGACGGGGAATGGAGCCGGGAAGGGGCTGGCCATGAATTCTGCAGGGCGGTGCAGAGTGTATGTGTGTCTGTGACCGCAGGACGGTGCAGAGTGTATGTGTGTCTGTGACCGCGGGGCGGTGCAGTGTGTCTGTGTGTCTGTGACCGCTGGGCGGTGCAGAGCGTATGTGTGTCTGTGACCGCAGGGCGGTGCAGAGTGTGTGTGTGTCTGTGACCGCGGGGCGGTGCAGAGTGTATGTGTGTCTGTGACCTGGTGCGGTGCAGAGTGTATGTGTGTCTGTGACCGCGGGGCGGTGCAGAGTGTATGTGTGTCTGTGACCGCGGGGCAGTGCAGTGTGTCTGTGTGTCTGTGACCGCGGGGCGGTGCAGAGCGTATGTGTGTCTGTGACCGTGGGGCGGTGCAGAGCGTATGTGTCTGTGACCTGGTGCGAGTGCAAGTGTATGTGTCTGTGACCGCGGGCGGTGCAAGCGTATGTATTGTCTGTGACCCTTGAAGCGGTGCAGTGTGTGTGTGTGTCTGTGACAGCGGGCGGTGCAGAAGCGTATGTGTGTCTGTGACATGAAGTTACAGTGTGTCTGTATGTCTGTGACTGACTGCAGGCGGTGCAGAGTGTATGTGTGTCTGTGACCGCAGGGCGGTGCAGAGCGTATGTGTGTCTGTGACCGCAGGGCGGTGCAGAGCGTATGTGTGTCTGTGACATGCGGGTGCAGTGCAGAGCGTATGTGTGTCTGTGACCGGGCGGTGCAGAGCGTATGTGTGTCTGTGACCGCGGGGCGTACAGGCTAAAAGAATTTAATCTATTCAGTCTTGAACAAAAAAGACTACGCAATGATCTGATTCAAAATCCTAAGAGGTATAGACAATGTCGACCCAAGGGACTTTTTTGACCTGAAAAAAGAAACAAGGACCAGGGGTCACAAATGGAGATTAGATAAAGGGGCATTCAGAACAGAAAATAGGAGGCACTTTTTTACAGAGAATTGTGAGGGTCTGGAACCAACTCCCCTGTAATGTTGTTGAAGCTGACACCCTGGGATCCTTCAAGAAGCTGCTTGATGAGATTCTGGGATCAATAAGCTACTAACAACCAAACAAGCAAGATGGGCTGAATGGCCTCCTCTCGTTTGTAAACTTTCTTATCTTCTTATGTTCTTATAACAGTTAAGGTTAAGGATATGGGTTGGGTTAGGGGTTAAGTTTGACCATAATAATAATAATATGAAAGTGTTGGCAGTCAGAATACAATAAGATTCTACTGCTGCTGGGGGCTTAATGGGACCCCCAAGCCCTCTGTCTTTTTTCTGCCTCCCCATTGTGTTTGGTCACCAGCCGCCACTGCTCTCTAGGATATAGTCAATCTACAAGCTGCACCATTGGTCACACGCTTATTTTGTACTAGGCAGGATGGGATTTGTGTTTTTATATTCTGCATACAACATGCATAAAAGATTAATTCTCAAACTGAACGCAGTAGGGATTCAAGGAAATGCATGCACATGGATTAGGGAGTGGTTAACAGGTAGAAAACAGAAAGTACTGATTAGAGGAGAAACCTCGAAATGGAGTGAGGTAACCAGTGGTGTACCACAGGGATCAGTATTAGGTCCTCTGCTATTCCTAATCTACATTAATGATTTAGACTCTGATATAGTAAGCAAACTCGTTAAATTTGCAGACGACACAAAAATAGGAGGAGTGGCAGACACTGTTGAAGCAGCAAAGGTCATTCAAAATGATCTAGACAGCATTCAAAATTGGGCAGACACATGGCAAATGAAATTTAATAGAGAAAAGTGTAAAGTATTGCATGCGGGCAATAAAAATGTGCATTATAAATATCATATGGGAGACAGTGAAATTGAAGAAGGGAACTATGAAAAAGACCTAGGAGTTTATGTTGACTCAGAAATGTCTTCATCTAGACAATGTGGGAAGCTATAAAAAGGCCAACAAGATGCTTGAATATATTGTGAGAAGTGTTGAATTTAAATCAAGGGAAGTAATGTTAAAACTCTACAATGCATTAGTAAGACCTCACCTAGAATATTGTGTTCAGTTCTGGTCACCTCGTTACAAAAGGATATTGCTGCTCTAGAAAGAGTGCAAAGAAGAGCGACCAGAATTATCCCGGGTTTAAAAGGCATGTCGTATGCAGACAGGCTAAAAGAATTGAATCTATTCAGTCTTGAACAAAGAAGACTACGCGGCGATCTGATTCAAACATTCAAAATCCTAAAAGGTATAGACAATGTCAACCTGGGGGACTTCTTTGACTTGAAAAAAGAAAAAAGGACCAGGGGTCATAAATGGAGATTAGATAAAGGGGCATTCAGAACAGAAAATAGGAGGCACTTTTTTACACAGAGAATTGTGAGGGTCTGGAACCAACTCCCCAGTAATGTTGTTGAAGCTGACACCCTGGGATCCTTCAAGAAGCTGCTTGATGAGATTCTGGGATCAATAAGCTACTAACAACCAAACGAGCAAGATGGGCTGAATGGCCTCCTCTCGTTTGTAAACTTTCTTATGTTCTTATGTTCTTATGTATTTGCTTCTTAAAAAAGGATTATACAAAAGTTGCATTTATTAGTTTGTTTTCCCTTGGAAAAACAAACTAATAAGTTTCAAGAAGGTCCAAGCAGAAATGCAACGGCAACATTCTCTACACTAATTTCCAAAATGTTCACTTTGCCTATTATAAGAAGATAAGTTGGATCTTTTCCCTGTTGATTTCCTAGCTTGCCGATTCAAAGATATTGACAGATAATTAGAGCAAAGTAAGAGGGCCGAACATGTTCAGTGAGCCGGAGAGGAATGATTAAAGCTTTCCGAAGTAGAAGAAACCTGGTCCTTTTCAACAAGAGGCCCAATTGAAATCCTTACACATATAACAATAATGTGTTCAAAATTGACATGCCGTGTTCTAGCCTTGCAAAATACAAATTAATAGGTCCTAAAATCCCCACACAATTAGTACAGCATTCCTTTTTGTCAGGACTGAAGGTCATGTAGTTTTTATACAGTCAATACACAAAATGCCTCACAGGAGACGGACACTAACAATACGAGAAGCCACATGAACGCTGTATTTAGATGCTACAGGGATTCTACTGAGGCCGTTTCAAATACAGTTTTTACAATAAGTAATTAAAGAAGTTTCCATCTGCACTACGAAACTGGTCTGTGAAACTCAATATAAACTGTGTTGGTTCTGTATGCAATCCAATCAGCAACCAAGTGTTATGTAAAAGTCAAAGATATTTGCTTATGTTATGCATTCCCACACATAACTAAACTATTTCATAATAGATACATTCATTGACAGTTTTGTCTAAATGTTATTATTCCGGTGGCATCTAGATACCCTTCTCAGGTGCTTTGGATGAATTTCTGTCACTTATTTTGTAATTTGGAGAGACTGATTTCTACAAATCTTAATTCAGGATGACCAATTCAAAAACAGATGAATCTTGCTCTGCTGCAATTGTAACAAACAGGATTGACTTTAATTCATTTGAACTCGGTCCCAGTGGCAAGTGGAAACAAGGCATCTAAAAACATTGGAATGGCTCAAATGCGTAATTCCTGCATTACAGAACGATGTGGGTATTACTGCTTAATTAACTCTATCTGCAGAAACCTCAGAACGTTCATCTACCAATCAGGAAGCTCCATTTTAGGGCACTGCCACATGGTAGATGACCTTCTAATTTTAAAACACAAACAGAGAGAAAACCAATCCTGGCATTTATTATGTGATTTAAACATACAAAACCAATCCTATGTCATGCTTTCATATATTTTTACTTTCAATTAAAAAATATATTGGAATGACCCAGACAATTGCTTTGTTGCAGGACTTGTTTTCTGTTCAGTTTGTCAGGAATTCTCTGTGGTTTCAAATAAAACAAACATTTTGAGAATTCAGCACCGTCTCCCTGAGTACTGCTTCCTGAACATGAAAACGTTACAATATACTAAATGAACAGATCAAGCTTATTATGATAGTTTGCAAAATCAGATGAAAGCTTTCAATACAATCAGGATAATACATAATCATTATTTACAAAATCTTGTTAGTCTCGTTACTTCTTTAAAACTGTAACTTTACTGCTATACAACTCGCAAATGTTGTAAAATGGAAGGCCACATTTTGTGGTTCGGCATTGGAAGCATGTCTTGGGTTCGATTCTATTGCAAACTTAAAAAAATAGAAGTATTTTATTTATGTGTAACAAACACATTTTTAATGTGAAAGAAATGTAGTTGATATGAATGACACTTTCATTGAACATACATAACTTTCTTGCATATATATATATATTTATATATATATATATATATATATATATATATATATAAAGTATTTAGACCTTTTCAGCCAGAGTCTGTGTTGTTTTTCAGATAAGTGGCTGTCCCTTTAATTACACACGGTACACTGGAAGTTAGAAGTAACAATTGGGGCAACATTGGCCAATGTTGCCCCAATGGTTTCTTGAAACTTGGCTTGTGTTTTTGATATCTCCACTTTAAATGGCTGAGCACTTTTGTTAACTTTGCGTTTTTTCACATTTCCAATGTGTTTTTGTTTTAGATTTAAACACAAACCTATGTAATTTATTAGTCATTTAAACATAAAATACAACAAAAGGCACTGTTTAGCGGTTTATAATCTCAACAGTACCTTGATTATCAGGTATATCTCAGGAGTTCATCTTGTCTATGGCGGGGACCTCATCTGCTCTCTTACCTTATGGATGCAGTCAGCTACCAGGCAGTGATGACCTCTGACTCATTGTTCTGTTGCTGCTTGAGTAATTTAAAGTAATTGTAGCTAACAAAATAGCTCCATACATTTTCTCTGCCATGCACATCCATTCATTATATATGTCTCCAAATGTGCAGTTTTGAAAGACACACATGTTTTAGCAAACTTACTTTCATTTCAAAACATGATAAGTGGTACTTCTCTAGGTTAAAGATGTTTGCAAGCCATGCTTTTTCATTTTTTTCTTTTTTTTTTTTTAAATTTAGTCATTGCCAATTATTTTTTATCACTTTCTCCCCAATTTGGAAATGGCCAATTATTTTTAGGCTCAGCTCACCGCTACCACCCCTGTGCTGACTCGGGAGGGCGAAGACGAACACACGCTGTCCTCCGAAGCGTGTGCCGTCAGCCGACCACTTTTTTTCACACTGCGGACTCACCATGCAGCCACCCAAGAGCTACAGCGTCGGAGGACAACGCAGCTCTCGGGCAGCTTACAGGCAAGCCCGCAGGCGCCCGGCCAGACTACAGGGGTCGCTGGTGCGCGGTGAGCCAAGGACACCCTGGCCGACCTAACGCTCCCTCTCCCCAGGCGGCACTCGGTCAACTGAGCGCCGCCCCCTGGAAGCTCCCGTCCTTGGTCGGCAAAGGAATAGCCTGGACTCGAACTCACGACGTCCAGATTATAGAGCACATCCTGCACTCCAAGTGGAGCGCCTTTACTGGATGCGCCACTCGGGAGCCCCCTAAGCCATGCTTTTTTGAGTGGCTTGTACTTCCTGGGTCATTCCAGCTGGAGGGTGAAATTGTCCCCACCCAGTGGTGTAGTTGAGCCGGAACAGCGTTCCGGTCCTTTTTTCAATAAGCAGAACCTTGACTCAATTGAAGAATAATTTCGATGCATGCGCACCAATGAAGCGATCTCTTTTCCGTGTGGAAATCAAAATAGTCTTTCTGCACCATGCCATTGAATAGGCATTAGGAACCAGATTCCCTACGTGCCAGTACTGATGGTACACGAATCTGATCCATCTCTGATAACCGGCACATAGTTTAAATGTTTGCAGAGTCAAGTCACACACATCTCCTGATTCCTGCACAATTGTACGATTATCTGATGAGATCAAATGTGGTAGGTCCAGGAAAAAAAACATTAAATTGTCCAGAACTGTCAGCGGATACAATCTTTAAAATTAAATTGAAAAACAATTGTAATTGTACAGTTCTGAAACTGGTGATGAATAAAAAATAACAGTGTGTGTGTGATTCATCATTTTATTGGATGCAGAGCTCCAGAAATAAGACAGAGGAAGAACGTGACGTAGGCCTACTATACAGGATGTTGTGGTGATTGAAGTTCTGCGCTGGTGATGACCTCATAATCGAAAGGAATAGAAAAAGAACATGCATGATAAAAAAACACTAGACCACCAAGACAGTATTTACTCGCAAGATGCTTTCAAAACAAGACAAATTTGGCTGGAAAACTGCCAATCTGGCAGCACTGACTGGAGGAGTAGCCTATAAGATGCATGCATTACCTGTTAAATGTTACCTCACGCTCAATGAACAAACACAACGGGACTCTGTATCATCTTTATTAAAGGAATCTACATTTTGTTGGTGTTCCAGTAGTTTGGGATTTAGGACTATACCACTGTCCCCACCCCTTCACTGGCTTCTTTCCTGTCAATAACCAATCAGCTGGTTCCCCTCTATTGACTCACATGCATTCAGCCAGTAACATATTTTGACACAGAAGACACTGCTGAGGTGAAATGACCCAGGAAGTGCATACAGATAACCTGATAATAAGGCATAGAAACGGAGAGCTTCCTTTAATCTAAAGCAGTATGAAATGTTTAAAATGAAAATCCAAGTTTGTTGTACATTGCTTTCAAAATTGCAGGTTTCAGACCTATTTAGCTAATGAAAGAGCAAAACAGTTCAAATGTATGAAAGTATTTTGTTAGCTACAATACTTTTAAATTAAATGACCCACCTGTAACAGGGCGAGGAGCCCTGTACATGGATTTGTTTATTTATTTTTAGAACGGGGTCTCCCGCTCCGCCCTGTGCAGTTTATTATTTTGTATTTGTTTTGTTGTATTGTTATGATTTATTGTATGTATATTTGTCGGGATAGCCGTGCGTTTTGTTTTGTTATTGTTTTTGTTTATTTAAAATGTGTACTGGCAGAGGCGAGAGTCATCCTCTGCCAGGAATAATTAAAAACCTCGTGAAGAAGGTGGCCATCTCCCGAATTAATTAAGTGATTAATTTTTGCTAAATCGGGAGATGGTCAACTGCATATAAACCTGCAGCTCTCTGCACTCCATGTGGTGTTCGGAGGAGGAACAAGAGAGCGAGAGGAGAGAACAAAACGAAACTAAAACTAAAAAATAATCTAGGAACAGTGAAGGTGATTTGCCCAGCCTGACCTGGATCATTTATATATTATTTTGTGTTCGTGATTATTTTCTTTAAATCTTTTATTTCGTTCTGTGAGCAAAGTGTTTTTGTTTGAATATTTACTTTATTTCTGTATTTAAATAAACGGCACACGCCGCGTCTTTTCACTGCAGTACCTGGTGTCAGTTTTCTGTTCCTGCATATGGCCTGACGTCACCACACGCCATCCCTGTCACACCACCTATTACTTGTATTTGCATTAGAAAATTTATCACTGCCGCCTCTTTCAGTGAGCAGAAAAAATGTGGTCAAAAAAACAGGCAAGCAAGTGAGGAGTGAGCCTGAAATGAAGGATTGAGGTTTTGTAAAATTTTGTAATTGACAAATCTGCAGATACCAAATAAAACCCAATGAACAGAAAATCTTTAGCAGATGAAAACAGGGCTACTGATACTATTGCTATGCACAAACACATGTATTAAGTGAGTGGTGTTTTTTCGCAGGTTGAAGTTCAAGGTTTGAAGACCTGCTACCATATTAAGTATAACTTCAGGTATTCTTAAAAGACTGCTATACATTGATCAAAGATTCATCAAAACCTTGACTCAAAAGGGCTTTTTGACCATCATAAATGGAGATTAGATAAAGGGGCATTCAGAACAGAAAATAGGAGGCACCTTTTTTTACACAGAGAATTGTGAGGGTCTGGAACCAACTCCCCAGTAATGTTGTTGAAGCTGACACCCTGGGATCAAGCATTCTGGGATCAAAAGCTACTAACAACCAAACGAGCAAGATGGGCTGAACGTTTGTAAACTTTCTTAAAGACTTGCTTGCAGGATCAGCAGGGCAGGGGTTTTAAACAACATTTCTTTTGAGCCAAACTCTTTGACAGAAAACAGTTGCTGTATTGCAGCCTGACTTCCAGAGTGAGCTGGTGAGAATGGCAAGCTGCTGGAGAAACTGATCCAGCTCTATCGCGACAGGCCGCTGCTGTGGAATGGCAAGCTGCTGGAGTTCAGACAGTGTTGAGAAACTGATCCAGCTCTATCGCGACAGACCGCTGCTGTGGAATGGCAAGCTGGACGGCTATCACGATAAAAGAAAGCGATTGGTGGCCCTGCAAGAAATTGTTCAGGAGCTTGGGAAAGACTTTTCCGTGGAAGAAGTGAAGAAAAAAATGAACAATCTGCGTACACATTTTAACCAGGAAAGAGCAAAGATTGCTAAAGCCAAGCACAGTACTGGCAGCAGAGTGGCTGGTCCAGTGACTTCCAAGTGGAGACTCTTTAAACGGTTACATTTCTTACCTGACAGCAGCCTGCCTCACCAAAGCATGGTGAGTATGAGATTTTACACTAAGAGACGTACCGCTTGCAAAAATACACAGCATGAATGCTACTCCATTATACCACTTAGTTATTATGTCATGAACCATTGTGATGTACTGCAATGCAATTTCATTATACCTTTAGTAAAGATTAGTTGCTTATTAACATGTTGCGATCTCGTTTGTACGTGAAAAATGAAGGCTTGGCTGATTTAAAAGCCCATTAAGTTGTTTGACAGAAAAAATAACTAAATTAAATCAAATAAATTACTAAATTATGCCCTATATATAAATAAATGTATAAAAACAGTAAAGCAATATGAAAACATAATAGCATCAGTGGTACGATAATGGTCTGTTTTGATTAAAGGGTGAGCATTCATTTCATTATTACAGAAATGCAGTCTAATTATTCAAACAGTGCTAAAATCCAAATCGCTAATTTATTCTACTTACTGTATATAAAAGAGCTAGTTATGTTCACACCAAACTGACTTTATTCCAAGTACAGTATCACGTTAATTCAAAGAATCAATATTCCGTTTAAAAAAATAAATAATAATAACACTATGTAACACAATTTTTGTTCCTGGGTAGTAAGTGTTATTTCCTAATTGCTTATGCCTCAAAAGTATAGAAAATGGCTATTATTCCCCAAAAACTTTGCTTTTGTGACCAGGACAGTGATATTTTGAAATTTACCTATTTCCAATGAGAAAACGGGCGAATTTGTGTCTTTTCGTTCACATAAAGTCAGAAAAAAACAACATATGAATCCAAATTAACATGTATTTATACTAAAGTAATACAAAAATGACTACAAAAGATTTAGAAGTGAGTAGTTTTTCGAGATTTACGATTATACTGTAAATCACTTTCACGAATCAGCCCCCAAATGTAGTCTCCCATCATGTTCTCGTTATACTGTCCTTGGTAGCGTTCAAAGTCCAGTATATCCTGGTGGAAGCGCCGCCTTGCTCCTCGAGTACGCTCCCATGTTCTCCTTGAATTTATCAAGATGAGCATCAAGGATATGGACTTTGAGGGACATCCTACAGCCCATTGTGCCGTAGTTCTTCACCAGAGTCTCAACCAGCTCCACATAGTTTTCGGCCTTGTGATTGCCCAGGAAGCCCCGAACCATCACGACAAAGCTGTTCCAAGCTGCTTTCTCCTTACTAGTGAGCTTCTTGGGGAATTCATTGCACTCCAGGATCTTCTTTATCTGTGGTCCGATGAAGACACCGGCTTTGACCTTTGCCTCAGACAGCTTAGGGAAGAAGTCTTGAAGGTACTTGAAGGCTGCCGACTCCTTATCTAGAGCTCTGACAAATTGTTTCATAAGGCCCAATTTGATGTGCAGTGGTGGCATCAGCACCTTCCGGGGTCCACCAGTGGCTCCCACTTGACGTTGTTCCTCCCCACAGAGAACTCGGGTCCGCTGTGGCCAGTCCCGCCTGTGGTAGTGCTTTGGTGTCCCTGCTGTCCCAAAAAGGCAAAGATAGCAGGGAAACTTGGTAAAACCGCCTTTGGAGACCCATCAGGAATGCCACCATTTTGAAGTCTCCTATGACCCCCCAGCCATACTCATCATACTTCAAGGCGTCCAGCAAGGTCTTGATGCTGTTGTAATCCTCTTTGAGGTGCACCGAGTGAGCCAGGGGAAGAGGCGGGTACTTGTTACCATTATGGAGCAGCACGGGTTTGAGGCTCCTGGATGAGCTGTCAATGAAGAGGCGCCACTCATTCTGGTTACAGGCGATTCGATTGCCTCGAACAGACTGGTCACATTGTGGCAGAAGCAGAGCCCATCTTGACGGGTGAAGAAACTGGAAAAAGGTTGGTGACGCTTCCTCTGATCTGCGACTTGCACACTTTCATCCAACAAGTTCCACTGCTTGAGCCTAGACGTCAAAAGCTCGGCATTGGACTTGGTGAGACCAAGATCTCTAATCAAGTCGTTGAGGTCTTTTTGGTTGGGGTAGTATGGGTTTCTCTCCTCAGCTCCACCTGGATCATCTGGATCTACAACGTCTTCCTCGCTCTCTGACTTGCTGCTCTCTTCTAAAGACGGCTGCTCTCTCTCCGGAGGAGTGGGTATGGGGAGCTCATGGCAGTGTGGCACCGGGGCGATGGATGAAGGAAGGTCCGGATACTTGATAGCAGGTGCATTCTTGCAAGTCCGACGTTTGGAAGGGTCCACCATGCAGAAGTAGCAGTTGCTTGAGTGGTCAGTGGGTTCCCGCCAAATTCTTGGGATAGCGAACTTCATGGCTCTCTTTTCCCCTCTGTACCATCCTACAAAAATACATTTATTTCACCCATGACTAATGTGTAAGAGATTCTCGCAACATTTTTCATATATGATATATTTTTTCAATAACATTGAAAATTGTAAAACATTTTAAAATTAAAAACTTTTACAATTTTAAAATTTTAACAAATTTTATAACATAAAATTCGAGCAACAATTGTCCATCTTACCTTAGTTTTTTTTGCAGTGCTCGAGGTGAAATGAGGTGCCCAGGGTTTGTCTTGATCCCGACAGGCATGCCGAAATATGCCTTGTAGGCCTCACACATCTTAGCAGATGCTTCCACGGAGTACTTTTTTCGCTCTTGTCTTGATAAATTGGCCGCAGACATAGCAAAATGCGTCTGCCGGATGCTTGCAGCCTCTTGATGCCATCTCAGAAAAATGCAGATATGTATCCACTTAGGCAGCTGGAACTAAACTGAACTGGTGGGCTTAAGGCCCCTGTATTTATACTACTATTTATATTACTGGAAAGTTCTAGAAAGTTCTAGAAGTTCCTCCAAGTTTACTCAGCACTGAATCTATCTGGAATGTTCTGGAAAATAGGTAAATTTCAAAATATCACTGTCCTGGTCACAAAAGCAAAGTTTGTGGGGAATAATAGCCATTTTCTATACTTTTGAGGCATAAGCAATTAGGAAATAACACTTACTACCCAGGAACAAAAAAAAAATAAAAATTTGTTACACGGTGTAATTTACTAATAGCAATAGTTTGTACTTATCTGACTGACAGCAGTAGAAAAAAAGATCAAAAAATAAACATAAAATGGAAGCAATCTTCTGTAAAAAAAAAAAAAAAGTATTAACATTGCTCTAGTCTTAGTCCCAGAATAGCAACAAAAAAAAAATCAACACAGCCTTCTGTAATCTGGCTCTGCAAAGACATTAAAGTTGAATCTGGTATCCTCCACAATTGAAATTGGTTGCATGCCATTTGCGATCGTCTCGATAATCAATCGTGTTATGTTTTCAGCCTGAATTTGATCACATTTCCTAACATTTTGCTTGCATGTCTGGGCCCCACCTCCTCCAAGCTAGATCCAGCTTCAATAAAAACAGACCAAAAGCATGCTGGACATTGGGAGGTGAATATCCAATGAACAGCAGCTAATGCATTGGAATTCATGGCCATTATTTTAACCAATTCCACCCATTTCTTTTTCAGGAAACTCATACCTGGTCTGTGAAGCAGGAGAGTCGAGACTATGATAATGATGGTGATAATTGCCTTGAAGGAAGTCCACCAGTACCACCTCCACCAGGATCCCCTTCATCCACCAGTAGGACCAGAGGCTGTCAGAAGAAGAGACCGCATGAAGACATTCCCACAGATACATTTACGGCAGCCGGGGTTGATTTCTTCCATTGTTGTAAAGAAAAGGATGCAGACGTTTCATTTGGAAATTATATTGCCCATGAGCTGACAGCTATTCGCAACACTGAGGCTAAACAAAGAGTAAAACTGAAAATTATGTCTGCTATTTTTGAGACACAGGAGTTGGAGTCTGGTTAGCACTCCCAAGGTTGGCTATATGGCTGCTAAACCATTCCCAGTCAATGTGGCCATCATTATACTGTATAAGATCAAAAGAAAATGTAGAAATGAGTGGAGACCCATCAGTGCTTGTCTGGTTCATCTCACAACTTTGTCAAGTCAGGTCTTAAAGGATCCCAATGATCCTGCCTCAACAGCATGACTAGGAAACCCATTCCATCCCTCACCACTCTCTGTGTGAAGAAGTGTCTCCTTCAGCACCATGACTAGGTAACCCATTCCATACCCTCACCACTCTGTGTGAAGAAGTGTCTCCTTCAGCAACATGACTAGGTAACCCATTCCATCCCTCACCACTCTGTGTGAAGAAGTGTCTCCTACCCTCTGTCCTATGTCTGTCCCCATTTCATTTCCTATTGTGTCCTCTGATGCACTTACAGACATGAGGGAGTACTTCACTGCTTCACATTTATAAATTCAAATAGCAGAACCCATAAAATATGATCTTCTTAATAGCAATTGAGGAATTCACAGCTGCCCATAATAACTTGTGTGCAATTTCCAGATGTAAATAAACGGAGATGACATGTGCTGTGCAAATTCCAGTGCTCAGGAAAGATGCCGTTTTTCAGATGACAGGTAAGGTTTCCCTCGATAGTTTATTTGTTACAGCGGGAAACACAACAATAACTTCCACTTCAGTCTGATTTCCAACCTCAAAGGGAAGACTTCTGTATTATTTCAAACCGGAAACTGGCCATGCATAGGACAACTGCAAAACATCTCCCATTATACAGATGTGCTCAAATTTGTTGGTACCCTTACAGCTCAGTGAACAGAAGGATAGTGCGAATGGTAGAAAAAGAACCAAGGATAACTGCCAAAGAGATACAAGCTGAACTCCAAGGTGAAGGTACGTCAGTTTCTGATCGCACCATCCGTCGCTTTTTGAGCGCAAGTGGGCTCCATGGAAGAAGACCCAGGAACTCCATTTTTGAAAGAAAAACATAAAAAAGCCAGACTGGAATTTGCTAAAATGCATATTGACAAGCCACAATCCTTCTGGGAGAATGTCCTTTGGACAGATGAGTCAAAACTGGAGCTTTTTGGCAAGTCACATCAGCTCTATGTTCACAGACGAAAAAATGAAGCTTTCAAAGAAAAGAACACCATACCTACAGTGAAACATGGAGGAGGCTCGGTTATGTTTTGGGGCTCCTTTGCTGCGCCTGGCACAGGGTGCCTTGAATCTGTGCAGGGCACAATGAAATCTCAAGGCTATCAAGGCATTCTGGAGCGAAACGTACTGCCCAGTGTCAGAAAGCTCTGTCTCAGTCGCAGGTCATGGGTCCTCCAACAGGATAATGACCCAAAACACACAGCTAAAAGCACCCAAGAATGGATAAGAACAAAACATTGGACTATTCTGAAGTGGCCTTCTATGAGTCCTGATCTGAATCCTATCGAACATCTATGGAAAGAGCTGAAACTTGCAGTCTGGAGAAGGCACCCATCAAACCTGAGACAGCTGGAGCAGTTTGCTCAGGAAGAGTGGGCCAAACTACCTGTTAACAGGTGCAGAAGTCTCATTGAGAGCTACAGAAAACGTTTGATTGCAGTGATTGCCTCTAAAGGTTGTGCAACAAAATATTAGGTTAGCGGTCCCATCATTTTTGTCCATGCCATTTTCATTTGTTTTATTATTTACAATATTATGTTGAATAAAAAATCAATTACTTTTGTCAGTTTCAAGTTATTTCAGAGAAAATTGTGCATTCTTCGTTTTTTGTGGAGGGGTACCAACAAATTTGAGCACGTCTGTAACTACTTTCTAACTGTGACTTTACATACTTACTTACTGAATCGTAAGCTATACAGAAGTACAAAGAAGAAGCTGAAAGTAACATTTTTAACAAACATTTCAAGAAAGCTTTAGATTTCCAGAAAGCTTTTGACAAAGTCCCGCATAAAAGATTAATTCTCAAACTGAATGGAGTAGGGATTCAAGGAAATGCATGCACATGGATTAGGGAGTGGTTAACATGTAGAAAACAGAAAGTACTGATTAGAGGAGAAACCTCAAAATGCAGCGAGGTAACCAGTGGTGTACCACAGTGATCAGTATTAGGTCCTCTGCTATTCCTAATCTACATTAATGATTTAGATTCTGGTATAGTAAGCAAACTTGTTAAATTTGCAGACGACACAAAAATAGGAGGAGTGGCAAACACTGTTGCAGCAGCAAAGGTCATTCAAAATGATCTAGACAGCATTCAGAACTGGGCAGACACATGGCAAATGACATTTAATAGAGAAAAGTGTAAAGTATTGCATGCAGGCAACAAAAAAATGTGCATTATAAATATCATATGGGAGATACTGAAATTGAAGAAGGAACTATGAAAAAGACCTAGTTTATGTTGACTCAGAAATGTCTTCATCTAGACAATGTGGGAAGCTAAAAAAAGGCCAACAAGATGCTCAGATATATTGTGAGAAGTGTTGAATTTAAATCAAGGAAAGTAATGTTAAAACTTTACAATGCATTAGTAAGACCTCACCTAGAATATTGTGTTCAGTTCTGGTCACCTCGTTACAAAAAGGATATTGCTGCTCTAGAAAGAGTGCAAAGAAGAGCAACCAGAATTATCCTGGGTTTAAAAGGCATGTCGTATGCAGACAGGCTAAAAGAATTGAATCTATTCAGTCTTGAACAAAGAGGACTATGCGGCGATCTGATTCAAACATTCAAAATCCTAAAAGGTACAGACAATGTCGACCCAGGGGACTTTTTTGACCTGAAAAAAGAAACAAGGACCAGGGGTCACAAATGGGGATTAGATAAAGGGGCATTCAGAACAGAAGATAGGAGGCACTTTTTTACACAGAGAATTGTGAGGGTATGGAACCAACTCTCTAGTAATGTTGTTGAAGCTGACACCCTGGGATCCTTCAAGAAGCTGCTTGGTGAGATTCTGGGATCAATAAGCTACTAACAACCAAACGAGCAAGATGGGCTGAATGGCCTCCTCTCGTTTGTAAACTTTCTTATGTTCTTATGTTCTTATTTGTCCCTCAGCACTAGCACATTGTGATCTACTATCCCATTCTCAAACTTGCTCCGCATCAGCTGGCCCATTCTGTCTCAATTTAATTTAATTCTGTATAATCTCATCCTGCGAGAAAATGAGTCATTATCATAATGTATTATTGTTGCCATTCTTTTTACTGTTCCCCTCCCGGCACTAAGCCACGAGAAAGACGTACTGTATCATTGGTTAATGACGGGCAAACAGAGGGAGGGACACTGTTATGTTAGACTGAGCTCAATATGACCACGCGCCCAGGATTTTTCAATCACACGTATTCACTGTGATTTTTGGTCTGTGAACCCCATGCCAACTCAAGAAAGGAGGAAGAGCTGTCTAAATCGGCAGCTAAGTGTTCTAGGATTTACCTAATGTTCAGGTAAGCAATGGGTGCACAACAATTCGTCCCCGACAATAATAATAATATTAATGTCAATTTACAGTTGTCAAGTACTGCAGAAAGGAATGAAATTGAATTGTGACATAACAGGCTTAAAATTCCAATACTTTAAAATGAAACTGTGCAATACACATTCTAACCCCTTTAATTTCTTCAGTGTATAAATTGCTAATTTCTATCTCATTTCAATGACCATTGCTGCAAACTACACTGCCAGACCGAACGACTCATTTGACCACTATCACTATTAAACTCCAGCCATGGGTAAATCTTCAGACACTTTGCCTGAAAATCTTTTTTTAACTTTCCCTTCACTGACATCACTATAGTGCTGTTGTATCACTAAGGCTGTATCTAAGCCTCTAGTCTAATCTGTGTATTAGTTAGTGGTGTGTGACTGAGTTTAGTAAAAATTACCAGTTGTATTTTTTCATCATGAAAGTTTATGTTTTTTAAATTTGAATTTTTTCTACCATTTGATTTTTACAATGGAAAAGTGACCTATATTTTATTTTTGTAATAATTAGTGTGTGAATCACTCAGAAAACATTGATTTGTGTTTGTTTGAATTACTATTTCATCAACATAACAGGCTCTGTATTTCTTTTTTGTTGTTTTATGAATTACAAAATTGCCTTGGTGCCCTTGTGTTGGATTTATGTTTTGCCTTTTTGTCCCCTAGAACTGCCTCGGTGCCCCTGAATTCTCACGCCCAACGAAGGCAACATTGCCTTGCCCTTCATGACCTGAACTTCATGCCCTGAATTAACAAAAGTGCTTCAGCGCATCAGCAGTTTAAATACAGTATACAACTGTCAATGGTGCTCAATCACTGAGGACAAGTCATCAAAACAATTAAAATTCCTTGTGGGTAAGCAACTTGTTATACAACCACGATTATATTTACTCAAGGTACAGAATCAGTATACTTGAGAAGCCATCGTCTTGTGAGGTTGCTTAGTTTAACTGCTGTGCGGTGTTACATGTAATGGCCTTTGAATTAAAATGACATTACAGTACAGTATTTTACTGCCATGACTACCACTGCATTTAAGCATCTGTGGCTTGCTTATTTTCTGTTTTTATGCAAATCTCAGTTTTTCACTAAGCGGAGATGCAAAGCTCTGCAATTCACCAGCCTCTCCTCACCTTTTCACAAAGAGAACAAAAAAAACACACCTGCCATGCTGCAGACCAGGGATTATACTTTATACACGGTGCGTACCTGCCTACTCATGCGAGATGTGATCAAATTCAAAAACAGCTTTATTGGCTGTACACGTCATTGCACGTGATACAGTATTGTATTACATGCAGTCAGTTTGCCCCAAAATGATTCTTATAAGCAGATCTCTTGATTCTTATAAGATGAGTATTTTGCATTGGTTAGTATAGGAATGATTTTGTTCCAGTGGTTTTGATCACTATATGTGGTTGATTCTTATATCAGTAATTCTTATAAACGGAGTGCACTGTATATGAACCTAAATATGGAATACCTTCACGGGACAATGGTGATTAGTAAGTGTAGTGCTTCATGCTGCAGCTACTGCACAACATAGACTTAAGTGGGGGAAAAATCAAACAAGGCAAAGAGAGGTTAGTATTAATGACCTAAAGGAAAGCCGTCCGCACTGTGTAGCGGAAAAACCCCAATTTTTAGGAGGAAACCTCTGGTGGAGAGGGCACCCCCGGGAAAGCTAGCTAGGGACTGGTTGGCAGTTACAAAGTGTACTGGGGAGGTTCTGATGTAGAGATCAACTGCTGGTGATGCCCAGCGACCTAGGCCTTTGATGGTGTGTTGGCTGACCCGGATGTCGCTGCTCCGATTATAAGAGAATTGGGTGAACAGAACTGGTAGGGCAGGCCTGCCTTAATGACAAGGGAGGAGAGGTGAGAGGCAAACCAATGCCTAGTGATAATGTTTCTAGATAGATTGGAGAAGAGGGGTTCGGAGGGTGAAGGTTTGCTGATTGATAGGAGCTTCTGCAGAGATGTGTAAGGGCACAGAGGAGAGTTGCTTTGAGAGCTGGATACAGTGCCTGGATCGAAGCTGGTCGGTTTTTGAGGATCGGACAAAAAGGAGGAAATGTTGGTAAATAGAAAACATTGCATTTGTTACATTTGGACTTATCCTTAATGCAATTTGAAAATAACAAGCATTAGTCATTTACTTAACACGATTCATCAGAACTGCCCTTTTGGAAGTGTGGGCTTTTGAATTAATGGCTTTATTGAAGTCTGAATCCTTAATTCTCAGCTTGTTGATGGCATACACTAAAAATGAAAAAAAAAACATATATTAGTTGTATTAGATACAAAAGTTTTAAATCACTTACACTTACTAAAATTACTTTCACTTATATTTAAGTACTTCAGCAGACCCATTTAGACAGAAATGAATAACATTGCATTGCCTGCTATGCTGGTCTGCAATCTGAAATTTGTTATTGTTATGTCTTTAAGTGGCAAACCTCCACTGATGCTAAGCCTTTTGTTTTTCAGCCCATGTAAATAGCAGCAAACTGAAATAGCTTAAATATATAGAGTACACAACGTGAAAGTAAAGTAGCATGATTCACGATAGCTCACTCCATGTTGCTGCAGCAGTACAGTACTTTCATGACAGCGACTGTCAACAACAGATACACCTGAACAAAAATATACATTTTATAAATTTATGAAGCATTTTGCAAACTTTTTAAGTACATGATTAATATTAAGAAACATGAACAAGTGTTTTCCCCAACGAAATGATAATGACATCATAATTCAGAAGGCTGACAGGGACGTGATTGTACAAACGCCGAGCAGCGTTTTAAACGAGGCTAAATAAATCTGAAGAAAATGCATTTAAACAACACATTATAAAAATGCAAACAATATTCATTCAATCTTTTGCACAATAACTTGTTTATGATACTAAAATGGACAACCAGTGGAGAAATAATTGTAAACAATTAGCTTATTTTTTATTTCAACATTTTTAGAACAATTTATGGACATAATGTACCGTAAACGTTTATTATTAAATGAATGGGAGTTTAAATTATTAGCAAGTACACACGTTTCGATATGAAAGCTAAACCTTTTCACTAAAGTAAAATCAGGATTATGTGATTTTGAAATGCCATATTTACTACTACTTAATCTAAGTTAAAAAAATAAATCAAAGATTTTGGTGGAATTGAACTCGTTCATGGCCCCATGGCAAGATTAACCTGCTAACTTATAGTGGCTCTCAAAAGTATTCACCCCCCTTGGACTTTTCCACATTTTATTGTGTTACAACATGGAATCAAAATGGATTTAATTAGGAGTTTTTGCCACTGATCAATACAAAAAAAGTCCATAATGTCAAAGTGAAAAATAAAATCTACAAATTGTTCTAAATTAATTACAAATATAAAACAGAAAATAATTTTATTGCAGAGTTTTCAGAATTCCTCTCCCTCGTCTGCACTTCAACTGACAAAATCCTACTCCTAGGTTACTTCAACATTCATGTTGACTTGCCTTCCTCCCCCCTAATGACCAACTTCAACATGCTTCTGGACTGTCTTGGACTTACTCAATCTGTCAACGTCCCCACTCACACCCGAGGACACACCCTGGATCTGCTCATCACCAGGGGCCTTATTGTCTCCAATCTCTCCACCTCAGATGTCTCTCTCTGATCATTTCTTTAATCACTGCTAATATTAATCTCCCTGCTCCTCCCTACTGACACTCCTTCCATCCCAAGAATCTGCTGAATCCTTTGAAACTCTCAGAATGTGTCTCTGCATCCCCTCTAACTGGTACTGTCCCATCCTCAGTTGATGATGCAGTGACCCTCTACAACGCCACCCTTACTCATATCATTGACACAGTTGCCCCGCTTACAACCAGAACCATCAAGAAAGATCGAAACTGCCCATGGGACACCCTTGAACTTCGAGTGCTTAAATCTGCCTGCCGCAAGCTCGAGCGCAAGTGGAGGTCGTCTGGACTAACGGTTCACAGAGAGATCTGGACCGACCATCTCGCGAGCTACAAGCGTGCGCTTGCCACGGCCAGGGTGAAATACTTCTCTGAAATCATAACTATGGGACACAGTAAACCCAATCAATTACTGCCACATGCCCCCTGGACCTCTGGCCGACTAACCTTGTCCGTCTCTGTGCTTCTGATCTTGCTCCCTCCATTATGCACACTCTCAACTTGTCCCTGGACTCTGGCTCGGTTCCTGCTGCCCTCAAGCTTGCCAGAGTTATGCCTGTACTCAAAAAATCCTCCCTTGACACAACTGACTTATCTAATTTCCGTCCCATCTCCAATCTCCCTTTTCTCTCAAAAACTCTCGAAAGAGCTGTAGCCAGTCAGCTGATGAAACATGCTTGAATCTCTACAGTCTGGTTTCCAGCTGCCTTCACAGTACTGAAACTGCTCTGCTCCGGATTGTGAATGATCTCCTGCTCAATGCTGATGCTGGTGCTCCCTCTCTGCTTGTCCTCCTTGACCTAACAGCTGCTTTTGACACCATAGATCATGGCATTCTTCTTGACCACCTTCAGAAGTATGCTGGGATCTCTGGAACCTGTCTCTCCTGGATATCTTCTTACCTATCCGGATGCATGCAGTCTGTTTTCTATGCTGGACGCAGTGGTGTTGCAAACCCAGTCACTTGTGGTGTCCCCCAAGGATCTGTTCTTGGGCCCCGTCTCTTCAATATCTACATGCTTCCCTTGGGTCACCTCATCCGCCAACATAGCCTTATGTTTGACTCCTATGCTGACGACACCCAGCTCTACTTAAACCTCGACCCTGGTAGCCCCTCTGCCATGGTCCGGCTCTCGGCTTGCATTCAAGACATCGAGGCATGGGTGTCTGCCAGTTTTCTTCAGCTGAACACTAGCAAATCTGAACTCTTTCTAGTAGGATCTAAAACTAAACTTAAGAATCGAAATATAGCTGCCCTGAACCTTGGAAACTGTCTGCTGCTGCCTTCCCCCACAGTGCGAAGCCTTGGTGTACTTCTTGACAGCAACCTCTCCTTTGATGCCCACATCTACTCCATGGTCAAATCTTCCTTCTACCATCTTCGAAACATCTCCAAAGTCTGTCCCTACCTTTCCCTCCCGGATGCGGAGATACTCTGTCATGCATTTGTCTCCTCTCGACTCGACTACTGCAACTCTCTATATGGTGATCTCCCGGCACGCACCATAAACCGACTGCAGCTAGTCCAGAATGCCGCTGCCAGGATTCTTACCAGATGTAAAAAATGTGATCACATCACCCCCCGTCTTGCCCAGCTGCACTGGCTACCTGTAAAGTTCAGGATTATTTTTAAAACTCTCCTGCTCACCTACAATGCACAGGTCCCGAGTACCTCCTCAACCTGCTGACCCGCTATGTCCCTGCCTGCAAGCTGAGGTCCTCTGACTCTGGCCTGCTTGTTATCCCCAAGCAAAAGTGCACCACACTTGGAGAACGCTCGTTTAGCTTCATGGCTCCGACTCTCTCCTAGCTTTGGTGCGTGATGCTCCCACCGTCACTCCCTTTAAATCAACTCTCAAGACCCACCTGTTCTCTCTTGCTTTCCATGCTCTTTAAGCCTGATATCTGCTATTAGCTGTTGTGTTGCTGCTACTATTTCATGTATTATGCACTTTCCACTGTATTTAATGCACTATTTAATGTATTATGCTACTATCATGTATTATGCATTTCTCTGTATTTAAAGTATTATGGATTTTCTTGTTGTTACTGCATCTTGTAAAGCGCTTTGTGAACTTGCTGGTAATAGGCTTGTAGATTAACCAATGAATGTATCAGGCACATACTATAGATTTCCTGCCTGAAACCTCACAAGCTTTATATAGAGGTACTACCATTATATTTCCCACCTGTGGGAATTTATGGTTGTGGTTTGTTAAAATATATATACAGTATATATATATATACAGACGTGCTCAAATTTGTTGGTACCCCTCCACAAAAAACGAAGAATGCACAATTTTCTCTGAAATAACTTGAAACTGACAAAAGTAATTGGCATCCACCATTGTTTATTCCATATTTAATAGAAATCAGACTTTGCTTTTGATTTTTTATTCAACATAATATTGTAAATAATAAAACAAATGAAAATGGCATGGACAAAAATGATGGGACCGCTAACCTAATATTTTGTTGCACAACCTTTAGAGGCAATCACTGCAATCAAACGTTTTCTGTAGCTCTCAATGAGACTTCTGCACCTGTTAACAGGTAGTTTGGCCCACTCTTCCTGAGCAAACTGCTCCAGCTGTCTCAGGTTTGATGGGTGCCTTCTCCAGACTGCAAGTTTCAGCTCTTTCCATAGATGTTCAATAGGATTCAGATCAGGACTCATAGAAGGCCACTTCAGAATAGTCCAATGTTTTGTTCTTATCCATTCTTGGGTGCGTTTAACTGTGTGTTTTGGGTCATTATCCTGTTGGAGGACCCATGACCTGCGACTGAGACAGAGCTTTCTGACACTGGGCAGTATGTTTTCGCTCCAGAATGCCTTGATAGTCTTGAGATTTCATTGTGCCCTGCACAGATTCAAGGCACCCTGTGCCAGGCGCAGCAAAGCAGCCCCAAAACATAACCGAGCCTCCTCCATGTTTCACTGTAGGTATGGTGTTTTTCTTTGAAAGCTTCATTTTTTCGTCTGTGAACATAGAGCTGATGTGACTTGCCAAAAAGCTCCAGTTTTGACTCATCTGTCCAAGGACATTCTCCCAGAAGGATTGTGGCTTGTCAATATGCATTTTAGCAAATTCCAGTCTGGCTTTTTTTATGTTTTTCTTTCAAAGTGGAGTCCTCCTGGGTCTTCTTCCATGGAGCCCACTTTCGCTCAAAAAGCGACGGATGGTGCAATCAGAAACTGACGTACCTTCACCTTGGAGTTCAGCTTGTATCTCTTTGGCAGCTATCCTTGGTTCTTTTTCTACCATTCGCACTATCCTTCTGTTCAATCTGGGGTCGATTTTTCCTCTTGCGGCCGCAGCTTCAGGGAGGTTGGCTACAGTTCCATGGACCTTAAACTTCTTAATAATATTTGCAACTGTTGTCACAGGAACATCAAGCTGCTTGGAGATGGTCTTGTAGCCTTTACCTTTACCATGCTTGTCTATTATTTTCTTTCTGATCTCCTCAGACAACTCTCTCCTTTGCTTTCTCTGGTCCATGTTCAGTGTGGTGCACACAATGATACCAAACAGCACAGTGACTACTTTTCTCCATTTAAATAGGCTGAATGACTGATTACAAGATTGGAGACATGTGTGATACTAATTAAAGAAACTAATTAGTTTGAAATATCACTATAATCCAATTATTTATTATCTTTTCTAAGGGGTACCAACAAATGTGTCCAGGCCATTTTAGAATATCTTTGTAGAATAAGCAATAATTCATCTCTTTTCACAGCTTCTTTGCTTTATTCTATGACATACCAAAGGCATGCAAGTATACATGATAAAATAGCTTTTAATTTCATCACTTTTCAGGAGGAATGAAGCATTATTTCAATGAGCTGTAAGGGTACCAACAAATTTGAGCACGTCTGTATATATATATTACAATATTTCACACAGTGCCACCTCAAGAATAATAATCATAATAGAGGTAGCACTGAATAGTCGACAAGTTGAATAGTAAAGTGACAGTCGACCTCTGAAACTGATAGAAGACTAATCACATGTCACATGCTTATGAAGTGATTGTGAAGTGTGTGGTTTCAATCCATTACATAGGAATGACATTTTAGAACATTAATCAAAACGTTTTTAAATATCCTAATCAGTTTTAAAATGTAGTACATAAACAGCAAAGTGTTACACAACAGTATGTTCACAGATAGAGCACCAGACCTTCTGAAATAGATGACTTGTCTTTTAGTTAATAAGTGACTTATTTGACTATTATATCTTAACAATTCGTCAAACTAGCACTTGTTCTAGCCCAAAGTCATAAAAGTAAGCCTGGATTATGCTATACACACTGTCAAGCAAAGCATTGTTAGTCAGATGCTAGATTCAGTAGTCACCTATCTGTGATGTAAACATGGAATTGTTGCTGCATAGATCCATCACAAAACGTGTGATGCATATTTACCTCCATTTATTGAGGTACACTTTCCTCAGAAAAAAGCCTTAAGAAAACAAACAGTTAGTTGTTGGCTTACAATGTATTATGCATTTAGAGCTTTAGGTTAAGTACCAGCTTCTTATGGAGAGCCGAGTAATAAAACATGTTCTGCTTGTACCAGTTCCTCGTCTTTCTCAATTAAAATCTACTCGCCCTCTTTTGCTTACAAAAGGCATTGGAAGATATGAGTCAGTACATACAGTCAGTGCCCCTTCTTTCATTTTCACCTGTTTTGTTTGTGTGACACTCAAAACCCTTTCTTTAAAGTTTCTTTTGAGTCCAAAGAAATACTAATCATGTCTTTCATTACTATTTATACTGGCAGCATATTATATTTAAAATGGCTTTTGTTCGACAGTGCAGTCTCTGGCAATTAGGCAAATGTGATAGGGATATCTTGAGTTACACTCCCTGGAAACGATGACAGCATAAAGAAAAGGCATTCTTGAGATAACACAAGCTCTGCAGCGTTGGAACAACAGCCAGCATAGAGCGTTTCCATGGCAACACTACCAGGAACTGGTAGAATATTCTCTAAGGAGAGAGAAGTTAAAATGATGTGTAAGTGCTGCAGTATAAAAAAACAAGACATGTGTTGTGAGTACTACATCTTAAGTAGAACATTGTTAAATAAAATAAAATAAAAAGATGCTTGTTTATATAATGTCATCAACATAGGGTTGCCAACTTTCCATTTTTTCAAAACTGGACATCACCAACCCCCCCCCCCCACACACCCACACACCCACACACACACACACACACACACATCCAACCACCCACCCACCCATGCACACACATACAAATTGAACATTATAATTATATTTAAAGTATGCTGACCTTTTATTTATTGATTCTCTACTTCTTAAAGTTGTACTTCTCTTCCTTTCTTCTTGCCGTCACATAAAAAAATCTGAAAATTCGGCAGAGGTGATTTTGTAATTACCTCAGCCTTTACCATTGTAACTTGGAGCCGATTCCTTTCATCAGTCCATAAGTTCTGCATAACACTGAAAATGTGTTCCACAAATGCATTGCTGGATGGTATAGCAAGCATATGCTGAGCAATCAAAAGTAAATTAGGCACGTCACAACACTTAAAGAATTCTACCCACATATCAGACATTGGTTTGACTGGGATGTTCTGTTGCTGCTGGCTTGTTGATGGAGCATCATTGCACACTGTCACATTTTTCAAAGCTGGGAGCAGCTCATTCAGTGTCACGTTTCTGTGAATAGTTCATCTCCGTTCAGTTTAATGTCCAGCTTTTCAATCAAAGCAAGACGTTTGTCAAACTCAAGAGGTTTGTCCAGATCGAGTGGTGCACACATGTTCAGAGAGTTTCCTCCGAAATCAAACAGATTGAGTGGTGCACACAACGTGTGCAGAGAGTTTCCTCCGAAATCAAACAGATTGAGTGGCGCACACAACGTGTTCAGAGAGTTTCCTCCGAAATCGAAGCACTTTTCTAGGTATAGGAGGCTGTATGGTCCAGTGGTTAAAGAAAAGGGCTTGTAACCAGGAGGTCCCCGGTTCAAATCCCACCTCAGCCGCTGACTCACTGTGTGACACTGAGCAAGTCACTTCACCTCCTTGTGCTCCGTCTTTCGGGTGAGACGTAGTTGTAAGTGACTCTGCAGCTGATGCATAGTTCACACACACTAGTCTCTGTAAGTCGCCTTGGATAAAGGCGTCTGCTAAATAAACAAATAATAATACTGGATATACGTGTGGAAGCCTGTCGGGCATCTCCAGTCAATTTGTTCTGCTTGTTAAGTGGTTTTCTTCAAGCACAATCAGATTGGTCTCACTAGCTTGGTTCACATGCAGTTTAGAAACTTCAAATTCCCTCTCCATTATTGGGAGAATATGAGCACAAATTGTCTAAAGACTAAGTGGGACATGTGTCAAGATTGACGACGCAGCGCTAAAGTAACGCTCTGCCACGGCACAAATATTACCCCATCCCGAATTTATTAACTGGCCCAAAATTAATGAGGCTGCCAATAAATGCTTAAATGAGCTGCGCCAGTGCTCAGAATGGGCCATCGGTAGCAGAGATTAACAGATTAATCGGAAAAATAACACCTCTTCAATTGAACCATAGGTAGGTCATTTGGAGAGGCAGAGATGACAATTCAAAATGGACTAACCTGTGAAGGGAAATAATTCACAGGACAACATTTGTTTCACAAGATAAGCAATATGTTTTGAAAAAAAAAACCTGTTGGTTCCACAGATTTCTTCAAAGAGACAAATGTGGGGCTTAATATTAGCTTTCTGAAAGACTTACAAAACGAAGTTCCAGAAAGTTACAAAAATTCCCAGGATGGATAAGCATCACCTGAAGAATTTGTTAAACCTGAATAATAATAAAAAAACAACATTCAACTGCAGAGAGCCTTGCACTGGTAAATTCAGATCCAGGTTATTATTATTATTATTATTATTATTATTATTATTATTATTATTATTATTATTATTAATAATAATAATAATAATAATAATAATAATAATAATAAATACTATTGTGTAGCGGATGATGTGGGTGTTTTGTAGATGTACTATGTATTTGTGGTTGTGTGGTCCAGTGGTTAAAGAAAAGAGCTTGTTACCAGGAGGTCCCCGGTTCAAAACCCAGCTGACTCACTGTGTGACCCTGTCACAAGGCTGGCTGGTAGTGACACGTCAGACCCGGAAGAAAACACACAGACAGACGGTGGTGATGAGTGAAACTGAGTGCAATGGCTGCACTCAGCGTTTAATAACCAATAAATAAAAAGGTTGAACAAACAGAAAACAGGACACGGCACTTGCGGCCAAAATAAACAGGTAAACAAAACGAACTAACACACAAAACAAGTGGACGAACTTAACAAGTACCGTGCTGGCACTTCCAGCACGCTGTAGCAGTTGTTATCTAAACTCTAGCTTTTATTTCTCCTTCTCTCTCACCCGTTCTCCACTCACGAACACCCAACCCCGAGTGAGTGAAAACATGCTGCTTTTATGCAGTTGTACCGAGACTCGATTGCTAGTCAACCATTCAATTGGAATCTCGGTACAACTGCACGTGAATTAATTAAAGTGCACTCCCGTGACCACACATTACATTTTAACCAGCACGTGAAGTGATTTGTGCCATCCTCGTGCCTAAATACAAATCTACATTTTTAAATACACGTGAAACACAGACCCGTTTATATCCTGTGTACCATCTCTATACACCAACATTTACACGCAACACGTAACATACAACATATAACACAAACTACGCACAAGGGCGTGGCCACATTGCCACAGACCCTGAGGAAGTCACTTGTGCTCCGTCTTTAGGGTGAGATGTTGTAAGTAACTCCTCAGCTGATGCATAGTTCACACACCCTAGTCTCTGTAAGGTGCCTGATAAATAAATAAATAATAACAAATTTATTTTAGCTCTGTTCTTAGACTACCTTAAGGATCAGGATTGACAAAGCTAACCTGTGGGGAACCTTAATAATATATTATGTATGATCAAAAATGTTTAGTAAAACATGCATGGATCGTGCAAAGCACTCTTAATGGGATGTGGCTATTTGTTTTTGGCAATATACAGACAAAAGATTCTCCCCATGGTTTAACAGCACAACACGTATGAGCAAACGCAAGTGTTGCAAACTAGAACGTACATGGAGAGCTACTAGACTTCAGGTCCATTATTTAATTTGGAAAGATACTATTTTGAAATATAGGGCTGCTGCACTATCCTCAGCAAGATCAGCATATTATTCAAATCTCAACAAGAATAATCTGAAATTTCTATTTCAGTCTATAGCTAAATTAACTAATCCTCCAGAGTCTGTCCAATCAAACACTATATCATCGGTAAGTTGTAATGACTTCATGAATCACTTTAACAAAAAAGTTACTGACATTAGGGATCAGATATTCAACAGCGTATCAAATTTAGATGTGTCATCAAATGGTGCTACTTTTACCATCGGTCGCACGACACCAATCCACATTAATGAGCATTTTTCTTGGATTAGTCAAATGGATCTGGCTAATACAGTTAAGAAGATGAAATGCACTGCATGTGCGTTAGATCCTGTCCCTACTCCACTTTTTAAAGAAGTATTCTCCACAATAAATACCACGGCATTAAATATTGTTAATGGCTTCCTTTTATCAGGTATTGTTCCTAACTCTTTCAAAACTGCAATAGTAAAACCACTGCTCAAGAGATCTACCTTAGATCACAATTTTCCATTTCTGTCTACAGTTTTAGAAAGAGTAGTTGCCAAGCAACTTAAGAAATGTCTTGCATTTTATAACATACAGTATATGAGAAATTTCAGTCTGGGTTTTGGTCTTATCATAGCACCGAGACAGCACTTACTAGAGTGGTTAATGATGTGTTATCCTCTGACACGGGCACACCTTCGGTTCTTAGAGTGGTTAATGATGTGTTATCCTCTGACACGGGCACACCTTCGGTTCTTATTAGAGTGGTTAATGATGTGTTATCCTCTGACACGGGCACACCTTTGGTTCTTATTAGAGTGGTTAATGATGTGTTTTCCTCTACACAGGCACACCTTCGGTTCTTATTAGAGTGGTTAATGATGTGTTATCCTCTGACACGGGCACACCTTCGGTT
This sequence comes from Huso huso, assembly GCA_036884735.1. Taxonomy (NCBI): domain Eukaryota; kingdom Metazoa; phylum Chordata; class Actinopteri; order Acipenseriformes; family Acipenseridae; genus Huso; species Huso huso. The sequence goes on along the minus strand of CM072690.1, from coordinate 10,746,531 downwards.
CTTATTAGAGTGGTTAATGATGTGTTATCCTCTGACACGGGCACACCTTCGGTTCTTATTAGAGTGGTTAATGATGTGTTATCCTCTGACACGGGCACACCTTCGGTTCTTATTAGAGTGGTTAATGATGTGTTATCCTCTGACACGGACACATCTTCAGTTCTTATTAGAGTGGTTAATGATGTGTTCTCCTCTGACACGGGCACACCATTTGGTTCTTATTAGAGTGGTTAATGATGTGTTATCCTCTGACACGGGCACATCTTCGGTTCTTATTAGAGTGGTTAATGATGTGTTATCCTCTGACACGGGCACACCTTCGGTTCTTATTAGAGTGGTTAATGATGTGTTATCCTCTGACACGGGCACATCTTCGGTTCTTATTAGAGTGGTTAATGATGTGTTCTCCTCTGACACGGGCACACCTTCGGTTCTTATTAGAGTGGTTAATGATGTGTTATCCTCTGACATGGGCACATCTTCGGTTCTTATTAGAGTGGTTAATGATGTGCTGTTCTCCTCTGACACGGGCACATCTTCGGTTCTTATTAGAGTTCTCCCCTGACACAGGCACTCCTTCGGTTCTTATTAGAGTGGTTAATGATGTGTTGTTCTCCTCGGACACGGGCACACCTTCGGTTCTTATACTATTAGATTGAAGTGCTGCGTTTGACACTATTGATCATTCTGTTTTAGTTGATCGCCTTGTAAATCTGGTAGGATTGTCAGGTTGTGTTCTGTCTTGGTTTCGATCCCATTTCTCGAACAGGTCGCAATTTGTTAAAATAGAGGAGGAGACCTATTTTTTTTTTAAGGTTACAAGCGGGGTCCCACTGGGCTCAACTCTGGGCAATATTCTGCATAGCTATGGGGTTCATTGTCATTGCTACACTGATGATACACAGCTATATGTATCCCTGAAACAGGGTGACACCACGGCTGTATATATTTGGAGTACATGTCTTGCTAACATAAAAAAAAGGATGCTTGAAAACTTTTTAATGCTAAACTGATGAAACAGAGAGATGATTCTGGGATCTCGGAAACAACAAAGTAATATTTAGGTGTGATCTTCGACCCAAATCTTTCTTTTGGGACACACATCAGGAATATTACTGAAATGCATTTTTATCATCTAAGAAATATTGCCAAATTGAGAAGTTTTCTTTCCCACTCAGATACTGAGAGATTGATGCATGCTTTTGTTTCTTCTAGAATTGTTATATCTCGACTGCAACTTATATAAAAATGCTGCAGCTAGAATTTTAACCGGGACTAAGAGATGCGATCACATTACTCCTGTGTTAGCATCTCTGCACTGGACAGATTTTAAGGTGTTGCTTTTAACTTATAAGGCATTAAATGGCCTTGCACCATCGTATTTAAATGATCTTGTAACACTATATACTCCTAGACGCCACTCAGATCACAGGATGCCAGATTGCTTACTGTCCCACGAATTACAAAACAAAACACAGGTGGTAGAGCATTCAGTTATAGGGCCCCAACACTTTGGAATGATCTGCCTAGCTCTGTAAAGGAAGCACCAAGTGTCACTGCTTTTAAACTAAGGTTAAAAACACACTTTAATAATGTACCATTTTTATGCTAAATGATATTCCTTTTATTCTCTGCCTTGTTTTACTGTTCTATGTGTTTTTCTTGCTTTCTCTTATTACTATTTTATAGTGAAAGGCGCTTGTAACAGGGCGAGGTGCCCTGTACATTGTTATGTTTATTTATTTTTAGAATGGGGTCCCCCTCCGCCCCTGTGTTATTTGGTATGACGGCGAGCGCCGTATGTTTTGTTATTGTTTTGTATTTTGACGGCGTAGCCGATTTGTTTGTTTTGTTTGGTAATTGATAAACTCGTGCAGAAGGTGGCTATCTCCCGAATTAATTAAGTGATTAATTTTGTTGCTAATCAGGAGATGGTCATCTGAATATAAAAAGCCTGCAGCTCTCGGCACTCGGGGTGGGTGTGAGAGAGGAGAGAGCGAGCAGAGAGAGAAACTTTATTTAAAAAAGACAAAGGATCAGGGAAGGCTATTGCCCAGCCTGACAGTGTTATTTTGTGTTCGAGACTTGTTTATATTTAAACCTTTTATTTTGCTCTGTGAGCACAGTGGTTTTTTGTTTGAAATATTTATTTTGTTTTGCTTAAATAAAACGGCAAACGCCAACTTTAAACTGCAGTACTTGCCTGGTGGTGTCAGTATTTTTGTTCCTGCTTCTGCCGTGACGTCACCGCCCAGTCACCCTGTCACAGCGCTATATAAAAAATAAAGAGTATTATTGTTATTATTATTATTTCGTCAATGAAAGATTATCCACCGAAGCACAGTATCTGTGTGTACCAGTCTGTCTGGGGTGTGGTTTTGAAACTCACATACTGTAGTGAAGTTTTGTTGCACGTTTTTCAGTGCCCACATTAGGCAGACTGCACTGCGGTTTTTAAACACAATCTCAACTCTTCTTGTAAACCCAGTTTAAGAAAGTTGCACGATATCAGTTGGCGTGCAAGGCCAAATTGAAACACTGACAGAAACATTTAAATATACCCGCCCATATTTTAAAATGAATTAGGTCATTCGAATTTTTAAGACACTTGCTTTCAGTGTGCATGGTCACTGGTTCACTCCCAGCCTCCACCCTGTTACATTGGTGCCGTGACCCAGATTTCATACACTGGCTGCAGCCGATAGCTGAGGCTTCAGTGAGGAGAGTGTACGGAGAGTGTTGTGTGAATCGCTGGCATTACAGAGTCTGACCCCCATCGGTGAAACAAGGTTCAAAGCTCTATTACCACGAATGCAGACGAACCCCGCCTGTTTACAGAGTGGTTAAGACGCTCGCTTGCAGTGTGCATGGTTAAAGGGTACTACCTGGCCTCCGCCTGGTTATTGGGAAGAAGCTTCATTTTCTATATTTCTAATGATAATCTATAACTGGGTATAATCTGTGTGCGTGTTTGAAGTATTGGAATAAGCTTCATTTTCGATGTAACATTTACGTATATAAAGTGTGTGTATGTATTTGAAAACAATTTGTAAAACCTCTGTTTTGTATAAGCAGTTTGGGTGCGGCACTCTGTGCTTAACCATATGTTTAGATTTGGGGGAAGGGAAAGCTAGAGAGAAGCCAGCAGGATGCTGACTATGTAGGGGTACAGGGTGTGTGGAATGTCAGTCCCTGAGGGTAACCACACCCAAACAGCAGCATCCCAACAAGAAGACACAACAAGGGGTCCTGTGAAACACAAACACCATCTACACTGTAGCAGGGCGTCCACAACGGAGACACAAACACCATCTACACTGCAGCAGGGCGTCCACAACGGAGACACAAACACCATCTACACTGCAGCAGGGCGTCCACAACGGAGACACAAACACCATCTACACTGCAGCAGGGTGTCCACAATGGAGACACAAACACCATCTACACTGCAGCAGGGCGTCCACAACCGGGGGCATGTTGCTTTTGTTCGGATTATTACTTGTCATATAAATTTAGTAGCTAGGCTACCGTTAAATTAGTGGATCTTTCATCCATATGTTCAAACAGTTTCAGAATCACCCTGGATTGCATTGATCAAATGGTGGTTACTGCAGGATCACTCTGAAAAAAGATTGACAAAATCCAGGTGGATTCATTACTTTAAAAATAATCAAGATATGGCTTCAGTATAGGATGATCAATCAAGTCTGTTTCTTTCATCATGTGAAAGATAATTTATTTAACACTTACACAAACATATACAGTACTACAATATTACTATATTTTCTTTGTTGTTTTTATAAAGAACAATGAATATTATGGTGTGACAGGAATGATGAGTGGTGACGTCACGGCAGAAGCAGGAAGGACAACTGACACCAGGTACTGCAGTTCAAAAGGCTTGCGCCGTTTTAATTAAATAATCCAAAAATAAAATAAATATTTTAAACACAAAAACACTTGCTCACAGAGCAAAATAAAAGGTTTAAACAAAATAAAGTCACGAACACAAAACCAATAGGTCAGGCTGGGCTATAGCCTTCACTGTACCTATATCTGCTTTAATTTGCTCTCGCTCTCGCTCTCGCTCTTGCTCTCTCCGCACCTACAACACCCACCCCGAGCTGGAGAGCTGCAGGCTTTTTATATTCAGGTGACCATCTCCCGATTAGCAACAAAATTAATCACTTAATTAATCCGGGAGATGGCCACCTTCTGCACGAGTTTAATTATTACTTCTGTGGATGGGACTACCCATCCACGCTACAAAACAAATCGGCTACGCCATCAAAATACAAACAATAACAAAACATACGGCGCTCGCTGTCATATAAATACAACTAAATCATGATTTCCATTACACGAGAGTAGATGTTAAAACTTCATGCTGATTTGAACTCGGCTCTCGCCAAGATAAGCACCAACTAAGACGTAGCTTTACAGTAAACTAATGTGATCCATATGTGTCTCCATCCATTTACGTTTCCTTCCATATGATGATGTAGATATCCTTCTGTCTGGTGTTAATGGCTGAAGTGTAATGCTGGCTCAGGGATCAACTTATTTTGCCTCCCTGGCGCATCAGCACACACAACGGCTGCGATGCTGGCTCCAGGGATCAACCAAAGTGCAGCCTCCCCAGCGCATCAGCATGACAACCGTCTGGATTGAGCTAAGTAGGGTACATCTCTGGGGTTTTCTAGTGGGCACCTTCCATCCTCAGTGTTTCGTCGACTAGCCCACGACACCTCAAGAGGGCTCGACGGTGATTCTGGCGTCCCAGCATCACCCCCTCCGTCCCCACTCAACTCAGCCCAGCTTACTTACCTGTACATCAGCGTTTCTTTCTTTCTATTGTGCTTGAGATCCCCAGCCAGAATCTTTCCGTCTCAACCACAGCCAGTTGCTGCTCCTCTCTGCTGCTTCAGATAAGTTCTTCACTGTGCGGCGCGCAACTCTTGGCCACTGAATCCGGCGTCTCTGAGAAACCGGGTTGTAGAGTGTGCCACAAATCTCGACAACCCACTTCCACTGGGTAAACCCGAACTCTCCATCCTCGCTGTTCCGCTTCAGTGGCTAGTTGAGCATACCGCAGTTTCTTCCTCTCATACGCCTCATCTACAGCATCCTCCCATGGCACTGTTAACTCTACCAGGTGAACAAGGCGTGCTGATCCAGACCACAAGACAATATCTGGTCGAAGGTTAGTGGTGGCAATCTCAGGTGGAAAAATAAGCCGTTGACCAACATCTGCCAGCATTTTCTAGTCTCTAGCAGCTTCCAGTTGTCCTGGGCGAGGATTGGTTTTAACCTTTTTTTTCTTGGTGGTTGCTCTCCTGGGCGGAGGAATGTTGTCTTTTTGTGTGTAATGTTTTGATGGAACAGGTGACAACTTATTGGTCATGTTACGCTTGTCTTCCAATGCTAAGGCCAAACATCGCAGCACCTGGTCATGGCGCCAAGTAAACCGTCCTTGGCTAAGAGCCACCTTACATCCTGTCAAAATGTGCCTTAATGTTGCAGGTGATGAACACAAAGGACATGAGGGATCCTCTCCTACCCAGAGGTTTAGGTTCTGTGGTGATGGGAGAACATCATATGTTGACCTGATGAGGAAACTGATCCTGCTCTGTTCCATTGACCATAGGTCTTGCCAGCCAATCTTGCGTTGTTCCACACTCTCCCATCTCATCCATTTCCCTGCTTGGCCTGGGAAATGGCCTTTATACCTCATCCTCTCCTCCTGCTTTTGCACCTCGTTGACTACCAGCTTCCTCCTTTGAGCTGGGGCTGCCTTGTGCCATGTAGGAGGAGCTGAACTGAAACCAAGACCCCTCTTCCATGCTGAACTTGCCCCATGATATCACCAATTCGAAGGGCAGCCTTTGCATCTTCCACAGCTTTCTTTGCCGCCCACTTTCTTCCAGTTTTCAACACAGGTGCTGCCTCCCTTACGCATTTATCGCGTGACTCTACTAATGTCATTTCCAGTCTGACCTTGGCGCACTTAAACTCCTCAGTTAGAGCAGAGACTGGTAGCTGCAGTATTCCTTTACCATAAAGTCCCACTCTGCTGAGGCAGCGTGGAACTCCCAACCATTTCCTGATGTATGAACTGATTAAAGCTTCCAGCTTCTCTACTGTTGTCAAAGAAACCTCATTACACAGTCAGTGGCCACAGCAACCTCGGCAGTAGACCAAACTGAAAGCACCAGAGTTTTAGTTTACCTGGTAGAGCGCAGCTGTCATGCTCTTCAACCCTTCCACTGCTTGTTGTCTAACTTCTCCCACATGAACTGTGTCCTTTAGATCCCCGTCGTACCATCTCCCAAGACTCTTCACTGGCTTCTCAGACACTGTTGGTATTGCCTCACCATTAATGAAGAATGTTTTATCTACTACTTTGCCTTTAATTATAGAGATGCTCCTTGATTTAGTGGGCTTGAATTGCATTCGTGCCCATTCAATGTTATTGGTTCATTTGCCCAATAATCGATTAGTGCAGGCTACTGTTGTAGTCATGGTTGTCATGTCATCCATGTATGCTCGAATTGGTGGTAGTTGCATTCCAGAAGCCAAGCTCTCCTCCTACTACCCATTTTGATGCCCTAATGATTACTTCCATTGCCATGGTAAAAGCCAGTGGAGAAATGGTGCATCCTGCCATTATTTCAACCTCTAGGCATTGCCATGTAGTGCTGAATTCTGAAGTTGAAAAACTGAATTGCAAATCTCCAAAATAGGCTTTCACTAAATTTGTTATTGTCATCGGTACACTGAAAAAATCAAATGCTGCCCAAAGTAGTTCATGTGGCACTGAACCATATGCATTAGCCAAATCCAGGAATGTCACATGGAGCTCCTTCCTCTCCTTTTTAGCTGATTGAATTTGTTGCCAGATCACATTGATGTGTTCTAAGCAACCTGGGAAACCTGGAATGCCCGCTTTTTTTGTATTGAAGTGTCAATGAAGCAGTTCTTTAATAGGTAAGCTGACAATCTCTGAGCAATAATGCTGAAGAAAATCTTGCCTTCTACGTTTAATAGGAAATGGGACGAAACTGACTGATGCTTGTAGAATCTTTTTTCTTTAGGTATAAAGACTCCACCTGCTCGGCGCCATGCTCTTGGTACAACTTGTTTTTCCCATGCCACTTTCATCAATTTCCACAGAATTCGTAGAACTCCTGAAGCACTCTTGTACACTCTGTAACGGAACTCCATTAGGCCCTGGAGATGATGAAGCCCTTGCTTTTTTCACAGCTTGCTCTATTTCTTTCCACTTAGGTGCACAGTCCTCCATTTGGTATTCTGGTGGATTGATAGGGTGGGATGTCTGGCCGGAATTGACATAGGCTCCTGCCTTTTGAATCTGTATGTGTTTCCTCCAAATATCTCTCAGCTCAACCTTAGATGCTTTTAGTGTGCCATTCTTCTCACTGGTGAATAACTTCTTTACAAATTTGAATGGGTCTTTATAAAGTTAGCTCTCATACGCTCCTTCTTTTTTGTAAGCGTTTCCGTGGCGCTCAGCTCTGCGCAATGTTGCAAGCTTATCTTTTATGACCCTTTGTAAGAGATTGAGTCCCTCCTTCTGACTTTGTTCTGCTCTTCTCCATTGGTTCCTCAGCTGTCTCCTTTCTCTAACTAAGCGTTCAATCTCCTGCTGCCGTCTAGACTTTCCAGGAATAGTTTGTACTTTTTCCTTCCTTTTTTTTCAACTCCAAACCTCTCACTTCCATATGCGTAGATGATGTCCCCAAATTTATCCAGCTTCTTTTCAACTGTTCCACTTAATCTTTCTAATGCAACGCAGAGATCTGTGTTTACTGTGTCCCATGCAGTTTTCTCACAAGCTCTTGGCCATTTAACTCCAGGCTTGTGCCCGTTGAGGTTCTTTTCTCTCTTATGCTGGTTTGTCTGACCGGGTTCACAAGGATCATTAGGTTCATCACTAACTGTGTCCATGCAAGTCCTCCTCACATCTATGACAGGGGTGCTGATATCCTGCGAACTGTGGTTTGCTTCCTGTCGCTGGATTTCATTCGACTGACTTGACTGACTTCTCGTAAGAAGTACTGATCAATGCGAGGCCCTTGTCCCTTCTCCCTCAAGCATTTCATTCTCCCTTGATGAATCTTCAAACCCCTGACCGTTGTCGCCTTGCTCCAGCCGCAGACACAAACCTGGAGTTCCATGTCTTTGTTAACTGCAGATCTTGAACTAGTCTTTTGTGAAGTACTCTCCATACTCATATCCGTTTCCGTTCCTAAGTCGTTAACCGTGTTGTCCAACGTTGAGTCATCTTCCGCCCCGCTCTCGCAGACTCTAGGGGTATTTTTCTCTTTAATTTCTTAGAAGCCTTGGGCGGGTGTCTCCAGCATCCTGTAAACACAGAGCTGGATACTGCCGACAAGGGTAGCTAACCTTACCAGCCCCAATGGGGTCTCTTTCCTCCTGTCAGCTGTCTCTCCAGGCTGTCACAAGGTCTTTCCCTTGTTGCCAGCTGCACTATTCACAGCAGTCACTGGACGTATCCAGATCTTCATGATTTCCATTACACGAGAGTAGATGTTAAAACTTCATGCTGATTTGAACTCGGCTCTCGCCAAGATAAGCACCAACTAAGGCGTAGCTTTACAGTAAACTAATGTGATCCATATGTGTCTCCATCCATTTACGTTTCCTTCCATATGATGATGTAGATATCCTTCTGTCTGGTGTTAATGGCTGAAGTGTAATGCTGGCTCCAGGGATCAGCTTATTTTGCCTCCCTGGCGCATCAGCACACACAACGGCTGCGATGCTGGCTCCGGGATCAACCAAAGTGCAGCCTCCCCAGCGCATCAGCATGACAACCGTCTGGATTGAGCTAAGTAGGGTACATCTCTGGGGTTTTCAAGTGGGCACCTTCCATCCTCAGTGTTTCGTCGACTAGCCCACGACACCTCAAGAGGGCTCGACGGTGATTCTGGCCCCAGCATCACCCCTCCGTCCCCACTCAACTCAGCCCAGCTTACTTACCTGTACATCAGCGTTTCTTTCTTTCTATTGTGCTTGAGATCCCCAGCCAGAATCTTTCCGTCTCAACCACAGCCAGTTGCTGCTCCTCTCTGCTGCTTCAGATAAGTTCTTCACTGTGCGACGCAACTCTTGGCCACTGAATCCGACGTCTCTGAGAAACCGGGTTGTAGAGTGTGCCACAAATCCTCGACAACCCACTTCCACTGGGTAAACCCGAACTCTCCATCCTCGCTGTTCCGCTTCAGTGGCTAGTTGAGCATACCGCAGTTTCTTCCTCTCATACGCCTCATCTACAGCATCCTCCCATGGCACTGTTAACTCTACCAGGTGAACAAGGCGTGCTGATCCAGACCACAAGACAATATCTGGTCGAAGGTTAGTGGTGGCAATCTCAGGTGGAAAAATAAGCCGTTGACCAACATCTGCCAGCATTTTCCAGTCTCTAGCAGCTTCCAGTTGTCCTGGGCGAGGATTGGTTTTAACACCTTTTCTTGGTGGTTGCTCTCCTGGGCGGAGGAATGTTGTCTTTTGTAATCTGCACAGGGGCGGAGGGGACTCCGTTCTAAACTAAAATAAACAAAACAATGTACAGGGCTGCTCGCCCTGCTACATATCCCCCCCCTTGTGCAACGCACACATGGCCCCAACGGCCACCTCCCCCTTCAGTCTCAAAGTCCCGGAAGAGGGGGAAGCAAGTTGTTTCTGGGGGGTGGCCATGGTGGAATCTCTGGCACCCCAATTCTTTTCGTGGCGGCAGCTCCCTCTCCGGGGCTCCGCCACACTCTATCCTGCCATAAAAGTGCGGCTGGGGAGCTGGTCTCCTGACCTTCCCCCCCTCTTCATGGCCGGCCGTTCCCCTCCGTGGGGCTCCGGACCACACAATCTCCTGCCGAAAGTGCGGTTGGGGAGCTGGTCTCCTGACCTCCCCCCCTTCTTGGCCGGCAGTTCCCCTCCGTGGGGCTCCGACCACATGATCTCGGCCGCAAAGTGCGGCTGGGGGAGCAGGAAGCAGGATCCTGGATGACCCAAGGCGACGGCAGCAGCAGCGGACCCTCGGGAGGCGGCAGCAGCAGGACCCTCGGGAGGCAACGCAGCAGCAGCGGACCCTCGGGAGGCGACGGCAGCAGCAGCGGACCCTCGAGGAGGCGGCAGCAGCAGCGGACCCTCAGGAGGCTATGGCAGCAGCGGACCCCGGGGAGGCGCGGCAGCAGCAGCGGACCCTGGGGAGGCGAACTCGGGAGGGGAGCCCCTGGCCATGGAGGCGGCAGCGGGAGCTCCACTTCTCCCTCGACCCTGAAACTATAAATGCGGAGCCGCAGGCAGCCCCAGGCGATGCAGAACAGCCATCCCCAGGCAATGGCGGCGGTGGGAGGGGAGCCCCTGGCCATGAAGGTGACAGCAGGAGCTCCACTTCTCCCAATGGTGGTGATGGTGGAGGTAGAGGTAGCTCCTGCTCCTCTCCTCTTGATGGTAAAGGCAGCAGGGGCTCCTTCTCTTCTGGCGGCCAAGGCGGCAGGGGCTCCTCCCCTTCTGGCGGCCAAGGCGGCAGGGGCTCCTCCCCTTCAGGCTGCGAAGGCGGCAGGGGCTCCTCCCCTTCTGGCAGCGAAGGCGGCAGGGGCTCCTCCCCTTCTGGCTGCAAAGGCGGCAGGGGCTCCTCCCCTTCTGGCTGCAAAGGCGGCAGGGGCTCCTCCCCTTCTGGCTGCAGCCGGGAAACCAGCAGGCATGTTCCCTCTGCTGGCGGTGGTGGAAACGGAACCAGCAGGCATGCTCCCTCTGCTGGTGGTGGTGGCGGGAGCGACACACAGTCCTCCCAGGGCGGTGGAGGTGGAACCAGCAGGAACTCTCCCTCTGCTGGCGGAGGTGGGAGCGACACACAGTCCTCCCAGGGCGGCGGAGGTGGAACCAGCAGGAACTCTCCCTCTGCTGGCGGAGGTGGGAGCAACACACAGTCCTCTCAGGGCGGTGGAGGTGGATCCAGCAGGAACTCTCCCTCTGCTGGCGGAGGTGGGAGCGACACACAGTCCTCCCAAGGCGGTGGAATTGGAACCAGCAGGAACTCTCCCTCTGCTGGCGGAGGTGGGAGCAACACCCAGTCCTCCCAGGGTGGTGGAGGTGGAACCAGCAGGAACTCTCCCTCTGCTGGCGGAAGTGGGAGCGACTCACCGTCCTCCCACGGAGATGGAGGCAGAACCAGCAGGCATGCTCCCTCTGCTGGCAGGTACCTGGGCTGTGGATGTTCGGCCTTCCCCCTTTTGGGCTGTGGACGCACTGGCTCCTCCCTCTTGGGCTGTGGACTCACCGACTCCCTCTCCAGGTCCGTGTCCCCTCTCTGCTTCCTTCTCACCTTTTCTCCCTTGGCCTGTGGAGGTGATGGGGTCTGCTGCTCTAGCAGCCAAAACCACCCTGATGCACCGGACACCCTCCCCATGGTGTAGGCTTCCAAGAAGCAGGGGTCTTCATAGGGGCAGTCCCCCTGGTCATGCCCAAATTCCCTGCAGATGACACACAGGGGAGCCCCTTCAGATCTCCACTGCTCCTGTTCCGTGTCCCAGTAAGGGGGTCCCAGTTGGGTGGGGTCCCGTGACCACCATCTCCTCTCACCTCTCTCCTGCTGCTGCTTCTGGCAGCCCTTCCTCCTTTCTCTTCTTCCTCCCATCTTCCGTCCTCACCCTTCTTTCTCCACACAATCAAAAAACGAAAAAAAAAAAAAAAACGAAAAAGCTGCAGTACCCTCTTCTGCCTGCGTCAAGGAGGCGCTGGTGATCCCACGCTGGACACCACGTGTGACAGGAATGACGAGTGGTGACGTCACGGCAGAAGCAGGAAGGACATCTGACACCAGGTACTGCAGTTCAAAAGGCTTGCGTCGTTTTAATTAAATAATCCAAAAATAAAATAAATATTTTAAACACAAAAACACTTGCTCACAGAGCAAAATAAAAGGTTTAAACAAAATAAAGTCACGAACACAAAACCAATAGGTCAGGCTGGGCTATAGCCTTCACTGTACCTATATCTGCTTTAATTTGCTCTCGCTCTCGCTCTCGCTCTTGCTCTCTCCGCACCTACAACACCCACCCCGAGCTGGAGAGCTGCAGGCTTTTTATATTCAGGTGACCATCTCCCGATTAGCAACAAAATTAATCACTTAATTAATCCGGGAGATGGCCACCTTCTGCACGAGTTTAATTATTACTTCTGTGGATGGGACTACCCATCCACGCTACAAAACAAATCGGCTACGCCATCAAAATACAAACAATAACAAAACATACGGCGCTCGCCGTCATATAAATACAACTAAATCATAATAAAAACAATAATCTGCACAGGGGCGGAGGGGACTCCGTTCTAAACTAAAATAAACAAAACAATGTACAGGGCTGCTCGCCCTGCTACATATGGGAACCAAATTATTCAATAAATACTAATCAAACTGTGAATTTTGCTTTAAAGTAATTGTAGCTAACAAAATGTTTTATTTTAAAACACGATGGCCATACGCATAAAACTTACAGGCCAGTAATAGTATAACATGACAGTATTTCATCAGGTGATGCATAAACACCATTTACTGTAAAAAAAAACATCACTCATCACAATGTTAGAATAATGTGCCCTTAGAAACCAATTTTCTCATTTTGCCCCTTTATCTAATCTCCATTTGTGACCCCTGGTCCTTGTTTCTTTTTTCAGGTTGAAAAAGTCCCCTGGGTCGACATTGTCAATACCTTTTAGAATTGTGAATGCTTGAATCAGATCACCTCGTAGTCTTCTTTGTTCAAGACTGAACAGATTAAATTCTTTGAGCCTGTCTGCATACGACATGCCTTTTAAACCCAGGATAATTCTGGTCGCTCTTCTTTGCACTCTTTCTAGAGCAGCAATATCCTTTTTGTAACAAGGTGACCAGAACTGAACACAATATTCTAGATGAGATCTTACTAATGCATTGTAAAGTTTTAACATTACTTCCCTTGATTTAAATTCAACACTTTTCACAATATATCCGAGCATCTTGTTGGCCTTTTTTATAGCTTCCCCACATTGTCCCCACATTGTCTTTTTCATAGATTCCTTCTTCAATTTCAGTATCTCCCATATGATATTTATAATGCACATTTTTATTGCCTGCGTGCAGTACCTTACACTTACCTTTCTATTAAATGTAATTTGCCATGTGTCTGCCCAGTTCTGAATGCTGTCTAGATCATTCTGAATGACCTTTGCAAATTTAACAAGTTTGCTTACTGTACCAGAATCTAAATCATTAATGTAGATTAGGAATAGCAGAGGACCTAATACTGATCCCTGTGGTACACCACTGATTACCTTGCTCCATTTTGAGGTTTCTCCTCTAATCAGTACTTTTTGTTTTCTACATGTTAACCACTCCCTAATCCATGTGCATGCATCTCCTTGAATCCCTACTGCGATCAGTTTGAGAATTAATCTTTTATGCGGGACTTTGTCAAAAGCTTTCTGGAAATCTAAATAAACCATGTCATGTGCTTTGCAATTATCCATTGTCGATGTTGCATCCTCAAAAAAATCAAGCGGATTAGTTAGACACGATCTCCCTTTCCTAAAACCATGCTGACTGTCTCCCAGGATACTGTTACCATATAGGTAACTTTTTGTGGATCGGTATTACGTTTGCAATTTTCCAGTCTGTTCGTACAACCCCTGTGTCAAGAGACTGTTGCATGATCTTGGTTAGCGGTTTGTAAATAACTTCTTTCATTTCTTTGAGTACTATTGGGAGGATCTCATCCGGCCCAGGGGATTTGTTTATTTTAAGAGCTCCTAGTCCCTTTAACACTTCTGCCTCTGTTATGCTAAAGTTATTTAAAACTGGATAGGAACAGGTCGACATGTCGGGCATGTTATCCGTATCCTCCTTTGTAAAAACTTGTGAAAAGTAATCCTTTAATATATTTGCTATTTTTTTTTCTTCGTGTATGATTTTGCCATTTGTGTCTCTTAGACATTTAACCTCCTCTTTGAATGTTCTCGTGTTGTTATAATATTGGAAAAACATTTTGGAATTAGTTTTAGCCCCCTTAGCAATGTTCATTTCTATCTCTCTCTTGGTCTTTCTAACTTCCTTTTTGACTTGCGTTTCAAGTACTCTTTCTGTGTACTTTGTTTTTGGTCCCTTTTTTTGCTGAATATTTTTTTTAATTGATCTATTAAACCATTTTGGCCATTTTGTTTTAGATTTAGATTTGTCTACTTTTGGGATATAATTGTTTTGCGCCTCTAGTACTACATTTTTAAAAAACAGCCATCCTTTTTCTGTGGATGTTTTCTCTATTTTACTCCAATCTACTTCAGTTAGTCTCTGTTGCATACCTTCATAGTTTGCTTTTCTAAAATTGTAAACCTTAGCTTTAGTCATTACTTTTGGGGTTTTAAAAATCACTTCAAATCACTTCAGTTTGCCAATGGTTCTCTGGCCTCTGTTTTAGTTATTCTGTCTTTGTTATTTGAAAAGACTAAATCAAGGCATGCCTAACCTCTAGTCGGTGCCTTGACAAATTGCGTCATCTATGTTTTTCATTGTATCCACACTTTATAATTGGTTGTAATTAATATTGAATAGTTTCATAAATAAAAGCATTCACACGTTCTGCAAAGTCAGGTTCACATTTCAGATGCAGTCACCTGTGAGATTTAATATCCAGGTCAAACCTGAAACAAAGAAACGCAATGTCAGGGTTTGTGAAACTGCTGGCTCGTACTGCCATAGTCTGTCATCCGTGTGGAATATACTGTGCTGCTGCTGCCATCCGCTCTGCTGAAATACTGCTGCCTCTGAGAAAACATTGCTCATGATCAGAGGAGATTTTCATACTGTGTACTGTGCATGATCAGCAAACCCTGCTATCGCACATTCATATGAAGGGCAGTGCCAGACATGCTACCACTATTGTTCTGTTGTTTCAGTTTGTAAGTCTATATCTAGTACATGCCACTTACAGGTAGTGGACAAAAAAATGGAAACACCTGGGTAAATGAGGGACACCAAGTATATTGAAAGCAAGGGCTTCCACACAGGTGTGGCTCATGAGTTAATTAAGCAAATAACATCCCAACATGCTTAGGGTCATGTATAAAAATGCAGGACAGGCCTGGTTGCCTATATTATGGCTAGCATGGCTGCAAGAGGAGACCTCAGTGACTTTGAAAGAGGGGTGATTGTTGGGGCGCAATTGGCAGGAGCTTCATTGACCAAGACAGCTCAACTTGCTGATGTTTCACGAGCAACGGTGTCTAAGGTGATGTCGGCATAGAACTCCGAGGGAAAGACATCATCAGCAAAGGGCAACAGTGGGCGGAAGCGCATACTCCAGGATCGTGATATCCGTGCATTAATTCAAAGTGCCAGGCAAAACAGGCGAGCAACTGCAGATCAATTGACTGCAAATTTCAAACTGGGGTGCGAGCAGTCGAGAACTCCACAGAGCGGGATACCATAGTGGCCCAATGTAAAGTCACTATTAAGTGACTTTACATTGGTGTTTCCATTTTTTTGTCCACTACCTGTATATCTGGTACTATACTCGGTTAACAAAATCTCTCAGCCTGCATACTGTAATATAACTCCGCCTAGTGGTTGAAGAGTTAATAATACTGACATCGGCATAAGACCCATACTTACCTTGCAGCTACAGAGCTTGCTTGCTTGCATAGTTGAATGGTAGGATGTTCATCTTTGAACTGTATGGTATGTGGTTCATGAACAACCCTTGCCTTTCCATTCAACTGAATGGGCTAATATGCCAATTCATTACAGTGGCGCCCAAACAGGGACAGGTTTCTGACCCCTGTAGTTAAAACGAGCCCGATGTTAGGATAAGACCAGTACTTACATCTTGACTACAGAGCTCACTCTTTAATTGAATGGTAAGAAATTTATTAATTTCAAGTTACTTGGAAGTTGCCTTTGAGAATTATGGTAGTAATATAATGGGAAGTGTTGTGTGATGCACTGCTGTTACAGATTCTACAGGTGAAATGAGATGGGATTAAAAGCTGTAATGGATAAGCCACATATGGATTTGGTCTTCTGGTTTTTACCACTATCTGCTGAAAGTAAATCTTCGTTCTGGTGGTCCCTAAGTGACTCATCTGGTAAAGGCACGATCATGCCAATTCCTACAGTCTGGTAAAGGCACGATCATGCCAATTCCTACAGTCTGGTAAAGGCATGATTGGATGTTGTGCATGCTGATACAGTCTGGTAAAGGCATGATCATCATTGTGCATGCTGATTCATACAGTCAGGTAAAGGCATGATCATCATTGTGCATGCCGATTCTTACAGTCTAGTAAAGGCACGATCGGATGTTGAGCATGCTGATTCATACAGTCTGGTAAAGGCATGATTGGCATTGTGGATGCTGATTCATACAGTCTGGTAAAGGCATGATCTGCGTTGTGGATGCTGATTCATACAGTCTGGTAAAGGCATGATCATCATTGTGCATGCTGATTCATACAGTCAGGTAAAGGCATGATCTGGGTTGTGCATGCTGATTCATATAGTCAGGTAAAGGCATGATGATGCTGATTCATCATTGTGGTAAATGCTGATTCATATGCTGATTCTGGTAAAGGCATGATCTGGGTTGTGCATGCTGATTCATACAGACTGGTAAAGGTAATTGTGCATGATTCTGCGTTGTGGATGCTGATTCATACAGTCAGGTAAAGGCATGATCATCATTGTGCATGCTGATTCATACAGACTGGTAAAGGCATGATCTGGGTTGTGCATGCTGATTCATACAGTCTGGTAAAGGCATGATCTGCGTTGTGGATGCTGATTCATACAGTCTGGTAAAGGCATGATCTGGGTTGAGCATGCTGATTCATACAGTCTGGTAAAGGCATGATCTGCGTTGTGGATGCTGATTCATACAGTCTGGTAAAGGCATGATCTGCGTTGTGGATGCTGATTCATACAGTCTGGTAAAGGCATGATCTGGGTTGAGCATGCTGATTCATACAGTCTGGTAAAGGCATGATCTGGGTTCCATGTTTTTGTGCATGCTGATTCATACAGTCTCAGTTACTATTGTAAATGACTTTTACAGAACTTAGATTTGCATGATTTCAATGAAACCTTTAAAATAAGATACAGGATGTTTTAAACCTTTTGATTTTTTATACAGTCTTTTGGTCAAAGGCATGATCTGGGTATAAATTGAGCATGCTGAATTCATACAGTCTGGTAAAGGCATGATGGGCCCTTTATGAATGGTGCCCTGTGGGTTGTGCAGACCAGCTGAAATTCAGACAGAGATGTGGTTTGGTAAAGGCAGGATTTAATCAGAACAGAAAAATAAAAGGTTTGAAACACAAAAACATGGCTGATTCAAAATAAACAGACAAACAAAACTGGTAAAGGCATGACTTTAACTATTATTATTATTGGGTTCACCTCCGCATGCTGATTCATGAACAGTCTGGTGAAAAGGCATGCTGGGATCTGGGTTGTGCAATGCTGATTCTAAATACAAATCTACACAGACTGGAAAAAGGCATGATCTGGGTTATACACCAACTGATTCATACAACACATAATAGTCTGGTAAAGGCATGATCTGGGTTGTGCTCCCCTAAAAAATTCAGTCCAGGCCAGTCTGGGGTAAAGGCATGATCTGGGTTGTCAGCATGCTGATTCATACAGTCCTGGTAAAGGCATGATCTGGGTTGTGCATGCTGATTCATACAGTCTTGTAAAGGCATGGGAGCAGGTGTCCGGATGCTGATTCATACAGTCTTGTAAAGGCATGAAACTGCTGCGAGCAGGTCTCCAGACCTGGATGCTGATTCATACAGGTCTGGTAAAGGCATGAGCAGGTCTCCTGCGTCTGCAGCTTAAATGCTGATTCATGGCCGACAGTCTGGTAAAGGCATGATCTGGGTTGAAGCATGCTGATTCTGTACAGTCTGGTAAAGGCATGATCTGCGTTGTGCATGCTCCTGATTCATACAGTGTGGGGAGCACAGGTTCACATCCTGGCTGTGCTAAGTCAGCAATGCCTCTGGCATTCCATGGATTAGCAGAGGACAAATCGTCAGGGGAATTGAGTCACCTCACCACACTGGGACAGCGGACCCTTCCAGGGGACAGGCTGGCAGACAAGAGCAGGGGGCTGATCTTTTTTCATCCAGGGGCAGGTCCTCTGCTGGTTGCTTGAAACCAACATTCCCACTGTGTGGCATTCATTCTTCCATTGGAGAGCTGGTTGTGTTGGGAAAAACACTTTGGCAAATATTTTAATGATTCTTTTACTATATATGAATGCATTTTTTGGTGTGATGGGAACCAGCAGGTTACTATTGCATGACTGTAACATGACTTTTACAGAACTTAGATTTGTCTTAAGATGAACAGGGGCCAATCTTTTAAAAATGAAACCTTTAAAATAAGATACAGATTTTCCTTGTATGTTTTAAACCTTTTTGTTATTATTTTTTATACAGGGTTAGGTTTGAATCAGGTACTCTGCTCCTTTTTCAGAAGGCATCCCTCCCATATCTGCAGCTTGCACCACCATGGAGAACGAACGGATTCCCAGGGTTTAAATTGAGGGAATAAAAATCAGGATAAGATAATAAGTTGAACTGTCTCCCAGCCCGGCATCTCTCTCTCTCTCTCTTCCCATCTCTCTCCCTCTCCTGGTCTGGACTCTATATTATATATATATATATATATATACCAGATAGGAAATAAACAGGGAAATAGTAATGGGCCCTTTAAAAGGTTTGAAACACAAAAATGGTGCGCCAAAATAAATAGACAAACAAAAACTAGACAGTGCACAACAGACCCAAAACGGTGAGTGAAAACACTTTAACTATTATTATTATTTCACCTCCGTCTCCACTCACTGAAATTCCAGTGCCACCATTAGGTAGTGGGTGGGGCTAATTACTAATTAATTATGAATCCCAGCACGGCAATTAGCAAGAACATTTAACCAGCACGTGTGTTGTTTTGGGAACACAGACCCGCTTATACTGCTCTACACCAACTGTGCAACATACAACCGGGAATTCTACACGTCCCAGAATGTCAGTGCCACCAGAGTTTTGTAAGTACTTGGAACACTTTGTTTTAGTATTAGTGCAAGGTACCGAATTCTATAGTTAGTTTTGACTTTTTGAAGAAGTTGAAGTTTTTGACTTTTTAGTTGAAGTTTTGTTTGTTTGTTTGTTTGTTTGAACACCATTGTACTGCCCTCGAGTGTACACTGTGTATTGATCTGCCTCATCAGCGAGCCCTTACGAAGGGGCTGTAAGTCTGTGTGCTGGGATATACCGTACAGGACACGAATTGAGAACTGTATATTCTACCATTGTTCTAATTACTGTTCCTCCCGGTGGATTCCGGGTAGTTGGAGCCTCCGTCCTCCACCTACCAATGTTTCTGGTTCCCGGTTGTGGGAACCACCTACCTGCGTTCCTGGTGCTCTCCAGCAGAGGGAGTCCTGACCGTCACTTACCTGCACCCCTGGTGCTCTCCAGCAGAGGGAGTCCCGACCACCACCTACCTGCGTTCCTGGTACTCTCCAGCAGAGGGAGTCCTGACTACCACCTACCTGCGTTCCTGGTGCTCTCCAGTTGAGGGAACCAACACCCATTACCTACCTGTGTTACGGGCGACCTCCAGGCAGAGGCGCCAACTTCAGGGACTTACCTGAGCACCTGTTACTTCTTGTTTAGCCTAGTCAGGGCGGAAGAAGTGAGCTAGTCAGTTGCCCACACAGGGCGTGTCGATAGCGTAATAATGACAATCAATTGTAAATATTGTAAATAAAAGTTATTCACCGTATAATCCAGTGTGTACGTCGCTATCTGTCAAGAAAAGGTATACCCTAGAGTCGCAACACCACCCACCTGTGTCACTATATATATATATATATATATATATATATATATATATATATATATATATATACATATATATATATATACAAAGTATTATTTTGACCCCCCTTGAACTTTTGAACCGACCTTTTGCCACATTTCAGGCTTCAAACATAAAGATATGAAACTGTATTTTTTTGTGAAGAATCAACAACAAGTGGGACACAATCATGAAGTGGAACGAAATTTATTGGATATTTCAAACTTTTTTAACAAATAAAAAACTGAAAAATTGGGCGTGCAAAATTATTCAGCCCCTTAAGTTAATACTTTGTAGCGCCACCTTTTGCTGCGATTACAGCTGTAAGTCGCTTGGGGTATGTCTCTATCAGTTTTGCACATCGAGACTGAAATTTTTGCCCATTCCTCCTTGCAAAACAGCTCGAGCTCAGTGAGGTTGAATGGAGAGCATTTGTGAACAGCAGTTTTCAGTTCTTTCCACAGATTCTCAATTGGATTCAGGTCTGGACTTTGACTTGGCCATTCTAACACCTGGATATGTTTATTTGTGAACCATTCCATTGTAGATTTTGCTTTATGTTTTGGATCATTGTCTTGTTGGAAGACAAATCTCCGTCCCAGTCTCAGGTCTTTGCAGACTCCATCAGGTTTTCTTCCAGAATGGTCCTGTATTTGGCTCCATCCATCTTCCCATCAATTTTAACCATCTTCCCTGTCCCTGCTGAAGAAAAGCAGGCCCAAACCATGATGCTGCCACCACCATGTTTGACAGTGGGGATGGTGTGTTCAGGGTGATGAGCTGTGTTTTTTTACGCCAAACATAACGTTTTGCATTGTTGCCAAAAAGTTCGATTTTGGTTTCATCTGACCAGAGCACCTTCTTCCACATGTTTGGTGTGTCTCCCAGGTGGCTTGTGGCAAACTGTAAACGACACTTTTATGGATATCTTTAAGAAATGGCTTTCTTCTTGCCACTCTTCCATAAAGGCCAGATTTGTGCAGTATACGACTGATTGTTGTCCTATGGACAGAGTCTCCCACCTCAGCTGTAGATCTCTGCAGTTCATCCAGAGTGATCATGGGCCTCTTGGCTGCATCTCTGATCAGTCTTCTCCTTGTATGAGCTGAAAGTTTAGAGGGACGGCCAGGTCTTGGTAGATTTGCAGTGGTCTGATACTCCTTCCATTTCAATATTATCGCTTGCACAGTGCTCCTTGGGATGTTTAAAGCTTGGGAAATATTTTTGTATCCAAATCCGGCTTTAAACTTCTCCACAACAGTATCTCGGACCTGCCTGGTGTGTTCCTTGTTCTTCATGATGCTCTCTGCGCTTTAAACGGACCTCTGAGACTATCACAGTGCAGGTGCATTTATACGGAGACTTGATTACACACAGGTGGATTCTATTTATCATCATTAGTCATTTAGGTCAACATTGGATCATTCAGAGATCCTCACTGAACTTCTGGAGAGTTTGCTGCACTGAAAGTAAAGGGGCTGAATAATTTTGCACGCCCAATTTTTCAGTTTTTATTTGTTAAAAAGTTTGAAATATCCAATAAATTTCGTTCCACTTCATGATTGTGTCCCACTTGTTGTTGATTCTTCACAAAAAATTACAGTTTCATATCTTTATGTTTGAAGCCTGAAATGTGGCAAAAGGTCGCAAAGTTCAAGGGGGCCGAATACTTTCGCAAGGCACTGTATATATATATATATATACATATATATGTCTGTATATATACCGTAGTCTCTGCATATAGGAACATTTCGCCCAAGGGAACACCCTTGTGGTGAAACAGATGTTTCCCATTGTAAATGCTCCGGCTAAAGGAACATTAACTTTGTTTAAAAGAACACCTTGGCACTGACAGCGATTCGTTCACAACTGATACAGTACTGTTTTGTAAAAAAGCGACATGTCATCGCGAGAGTGTCTTGAGGGACATTGATTGGTTTATTAAATCTTTCCAGAACCACCGTCATATCATTGAATTGTTTTGTATTCTGATTTCCACGAGTGCACCTCATCGCTACAAAATGGTATGTAAACAAATGGCAAAATGTGCCGCTGTTTCTCTTGCTACACAAAGTTGGAAATTGTTCAAGCTCCTGAAAAAAGCCTGAATCAGACACAAGTCGCCGAACAGTTTGATGTTTCCCATCCTGGTGAGTTTCTTCACCATTTTGTTAAATAATATGCATGTCTTATTGCTGCTGCATGTTGTAATGTGTGTAGGGGTGCTGTGTTCATTTAGTTTGACTGTCAGTGTATTGACGTTAAGTTAACCCTAAGTAACGGCCATTATTTTTGCCTCTGCCATTGTGATAGACCGAAACACACCCGGCAACTAATTTCATAGTACATAGCGATTTAAGCTTTTTGACCGTGTTGTTTTGCTTTAGTTTTATTAACGTTAGTTTGTCTGTTACTTTATCATTGTAGTTTATTAACATACACTTGCCTATTATTTTGCTTTTACGTATTCATTTCATATGTTGATGCATGTGTGTCATGGCAAGTAATACATATGTATGTATATTTATTTAATGATTCATATTGTGTTTGGTGGCTAACTCCGTCTTAGAGAACACTTCAGCTATAAGAACACTTTGCTTGCTTCCCAAGGGGTGTTCTCTTAGCTGGAGAGTACTGTGTAATAATATATATAATGTGATGGTGTCTACAGATGGTATGGTAATACAAGGGTTTTAGGACCCTGGTGAGCGACGGCTGGCAGGCATCTGGGCTCACAGGCAAGGGGGAGTGGAATGGTTGCCAAACAATTATCAGGTGCAGCTGTGGGGGGAGGGCTAAATAAGCCTGCATAAAGCAGGTAGCAGACAATGGAAGCGAGGGAGATCGATGGTGATGATTGGGAGCGTTCTGCCAGTACAAAGGAAGAAAATATATTATTTGGTAAACTGACTATCGGTTATTCACAGGGTAAAAGTGCTTAGCCTTCCCTGATATTAGTTAGGGAAAAAAGGAAGGTGTAGGAAGGCTCCAGATGAGCTGGGTTTGTTTTGTTTTGCTTTGTTTGAATTGTTTACATTGGGCTTCATAAAATAAAAATGTGCCACTGTGCGCTAAACAAAACGTATTTGTCCGCTATTGATTTTGGTGCACCCACAGGTCTCAGTGATAGAGACAATATCACAAGTCAGAAGTGGGACGGCGCTACCTAGCGGTTCAGAACATTCAGTACAAAAAAAACAAAAAAGGATGGAGCAAGTCATACAAGCCTTGGTGACAGGGCAACAGCAGTTACAGGCGGTGTTGCAACAACAGCTACAGATGAAACAACAGCCGGCACAAAGGATCCGACCACCGGCTGAGTTGCTTAAAAAACTTGAGCTTGAAGAGAAGGTGGATACATTCCTCAGGAACTATGAGAGGATTGCTGCGGTGGCTTTATGGCCAAAAAAAGAGGTGGGCGGTGTACCTGGCTCCTTTACTCACCGGACAAGCACAGGCGGCTTGCCAGACAGCAAATCCGGATGGGGATGGGGTCATATGAAATAGTCAAGGAGGCAATTCTGGAGTGACTTGGGATTACAGAACTAGGCGGTTGCAGCCAAATGAAACCCCAAGGGCACTGTACTACCAGTTGAGGGATTTGTGCTGGGCCTGGTTGACACCTGAGAAACTACGGGGGCCAGAGATCACTGAAAAAGTGTTGCTCGAACATTTTTTTAAAATGTTCTGCCCCAGGATATCCAGGTTTGGGTAAGAAGACACCCAAAATTGCAACTATCTGAAGCAGTGGAGGTGGTGGAGACATACCACTCTGCCCAGACGGTTAACTATCGAGGCAGTGGCTTGTCTGGCCTCACCCCGCATCCTGACAGCAGTGGACAACTGATGGATCGACAACTAGGGGGTAAGAATATTCCTAATCGGGGTCAGGGAAATGAAGAGCTGTGTATTGCCATGAAGGGACATGTGGTTGTGGGTTTTGGTGTTGGTTCCATCGGCCGAAATTGTTATCAAAATGACAGGGCCCCTACGAGGTGGTAGAACAAGTCAATGCTGTGGATTACAAGGTATTTCATCCAGGCTGTAGAAAACTACACCAAATTTACCACATTAATGTATTAAATCCCTGGAGGGATAGGGAAGTACTGTTTATTGAAAGGGGAAAGACAGAAGGGACTTTAAGTGCTGAAGTACCAGTAGAGAGCACAGGGAAACCCATTAGGGTAGGGGATGGGTTGTGAGATAACCATCGGTGGGAGGTGGTGCAAATGTGTAAACGGTTTAGAGATGTGTTTTCTGAAATACCGGGTAGAACACATGTTATTGTGCACCATGTGACAACCATGCTAGGGGAAAAGGTGAAACAGTGCTCCTACCAGAAGCTAGGAGAAAAGTCATTGCAGAAGAGTTTAAAAAAATGTTAGCCCTAGGGGTAATAGAGGAATCTTACAGTGATTGGTCAAGTCCAGTGTTGTTGGTCGATAAACTGGATGGCAGTATTCGTTTTTTGTATTGATTTCAGGAAAGTTAATATGATTTCAAAGTTCGATGTATATCCAATGCCACGCATCGATGAGCTAATTGAAAGGCTGGGGAAAGCGCAGTATATCAGCACACTGGATTTGACCAAAGGTTATTAGCAGGTTCCTCTCTCCCAGGCGGCCAGAGAAAAAACAGCATTTGCCACACCTGGGGGACTGTATCAGTTTACAGTGCTTACTTTCGGTCTTCATGGTGTGCCAGCCACATTCCAAAGGCTAATGGATAAATTGTTAAGAACTACATTTCCTATCATCCTCCTGCTCACTGATAAATCCATCTCAGTTACATATGTGAGGAGGAGGATGATGGGAAATGTAGTTCTGAGAGGTCCATGTGGGTACATGTGAAGCCATCTTGAGGCAGGGAATGCAATTTAAAAGTTTACAAAAGTGGTCAAAATGTAAAAAAAAAAATTAAAACAATACACACACCTTACGTAAACAGTTGTAGCAACACCCTTTAAGATGCTCTTGCAAATTTGCATACTCATTTTGGACATACATTTTTGGTTAACTGACGTGCACGCTAGAAGTCCTCGCCACTCATGGTAGCGCTTCACTGATGCAAGATATTTTTAGACAGGCAAAAAAGGAAGCAGGAAGTGAGTTTTAGGAAGCACTTGCACACCAAGGAAGAAAAAAATACTCACTTAAAATTCAAAAAAGCCATAATATACAAACTACACCTGACCCGAAACCCAACTATAATATACAAACTACACCCGACCCGACCCGAGACCCAACTATAATATACAAACTACACCCGACCCGACCCGACCTGAGACTCAACTATAATACACAAACTACACTACACATATTTTTCTGCTAAGCATTGCTTACAAAGATGTTTGTGATTTAGAAAATCTACAAAGGGGAAAACCGGGCTGTATCGCATACAACCCAAATAGATATACTAGCATACAAAAAGGAAATCAAAATGGATTTCAAAGTAAAGAAACTGCCTTTTTACAATTAAAAGATCTGTTTGTTTTTCTGCTTTTTATACTGTGTACTGAAGCCACTTGAGAGCAGGTGGCGCCCTGTGTGAAGTTTATCGGCGCAGTATTGTCAGTAACATTCTGTATAAAGGGTTATTCTTATCTCCTGGAGATGGTTGCCATGGAAACCTGGCTGCTGACGAGGATGCTGAGGAATGAAAAGACTCCAGTCAGTTAATTCGTAAACCAAATTCACTTGTTTGTGATGCAGGAGACATTTCTCTATTCTTCCAGGAAATGCAATTCATATTTAATTTCTTACCTGTTCCAATTCCCCTACATGTACAGAACAGTGACTATTGAAATGCAGATCTGTAAATGGTCAATACATTGTTAGCTTTCTTCATACGGGTTACTATGTAGCAACTACACATATAAACTCCATAGTGTGACATATCTATCAGGTCAATTCAATGCTGGCTTAAAGTTCCCGAATGTTGCGTATGCGGCAAAACCAGGAGCAATACTTACCTAAAAATAAACATTAACACATTATCCTTGTTTGCAAGCGTTTTAAAAACTGTCTACATAATATTCTTATTTTGTGTGTGTTCATAATGATACAATATTAAACCTCCTCAAATGTATTGCAATGGATGGTAACAATTAAGGTAGTTAACATTTAATGATAATTACAGTGTTTACTTAGGAAAGTTATGTTAAATTGATGGAAATATATGTAGCCATTACAAGCAAACCCCCTGGGATTAGTGTGTTTGTCAGTTTTTGTGTCTATGTTTGCATTTGGTTGTCCTCCTAATCACTATGGACCCTGCACTTGTGGCACTACATTTAGCTGACCAACTTGTCCAGCAGAGCAGAAGAAGACAAGCTGCCAGGCTTCGCATGTTTGACCAGTTTGATCACCGGGTGAGTTCACAGAACGTCAGTGCATTGAGTACTTTAGATTAGCAAGGCGCTCATTATGGAGCGATGCACTTTGCTTAAGCCTGTTCTGGAGCCCAAAGCAAACAACTCTCTGTACACATCTTTGGAAGCTCGAGTGAAGACAGTGTTACGGTTTCTAGCTTCTGGTTCTTTCACAAGCGTTTGTGGGGATTCTGCAGGAGTCTCTCAATCCTCGGCAAGCCGTTTTGTGCATTGTTTCCTACTTGGGATGATGGAAAACATAAATACATTTATTCACTTCCCAAATAATTACTAAGAGAAACAAGCAATTAAAACAGCTGTGTATTTGAAATATGCTATGCCTAACATAACTGGCCTCATAGACTCTACCCACGTGTCTATACTAGCACCCAAAGATAATGAAATCGACTTTCACAACCGGAAACATCATCATAGCCTGAATGTACAGGCCTTATTTGATCATGAGATGCTATTTACTAATGTCGATGGGCATTTTGGGGTGCACATGACTCCTATATTCTGCAGCAGAGTACCTTAATGGCATACATGGAGTCCTTATCAGCAAATACAGGTAAGTAATTATAATATTATGTGTTATTTGCACTGAACAGGGTAGTGTAAAAAATGCCACTACAATAATTATACTGTCACTATTTTTCAAGAGACAGTGGATACCTTTAAAACACCTTTTAACGCCTCATGGCACACCAGCAAATCCTGGACAAGCAGGATTCAAATTATCACAAGAGAGCCAAGAACACTATTGAGAGGGCATTTGGTCTGCTGAAGAATAGATTTGTTTTACACAAATCTGGAGGGTCCCTATGTTTTTCTCCTGCCAAAGCCAGACAGATTGTGGCAACATGTTACACAATATGGCCATTAAACATGGGATACCAATGTATTATCCAGATGGTGACATCAATGAAGGTAACATACTATCACCAGATAGGAGTATCGTTACAGATGACGTCAATGGTGGACAACACAGAGACCACATTTTGACCAATTATTTCATGCAGGTAAATGTTAGAACATGTATTATTCATACAATGTGTGTGAAGATAATTTAAATAATCAGAATTAGACAGGTTTGGGATTTGTAAAAGTTAAATGGCCAAGAGCTTGTGAGAAAACTGCGTGGGACACAGTAAACAAATCTTTGCTTTGTGTTGGAAAGGTTAAGTGGAACTGTTGAAAAAAAGCTGGATAAATTTGGGGACATCATCTACGCATATGGAAGCGAGAGGTTTGGAGTTGAAAAAAGGAAGGAAAAAGTACAAACTATTCCTGGAAAGTATAGATGGCAGCAGGAGATTGAACGCTTAGTTAGAGAAAGGAGACAGCTGAGGAAGCAATGGAGAAGAGCAGAACAAAGTCAGAAGGAGGGACTCAATCACTTACAAGGGGTCATAAAAGATAAGCTTGCAACATTGTGCAGAGCTGAGTGCCTACGGAAACGCTACAAAAAGAAGGAGCGTGCAAGAAGTTACTATTCACCAGTGAGAAGAATGGCACACTAAAAGCACCTAAGTTTGAGCTGGAGAGATATTTGGAGGAAACACATACAGATTCAAAAAGGCAGGAGCCTATGTCAATTCCTTCAGACATCCCACCTATCAATCCACCAGAATACCAAATGGAGGACTGTGCACCTAAGTGGAAAGAAGTAGAGCGAGCTGTGAAAAAAGCAAGGGCTTCATCATCTCCAGGGCCTAATGGAGTGCCATACAGAGTGTACAAGAGTGCTTCAGGAGTTCTACGAATCCTGTGGAAATTGATGAAAGTGGCATGGGAAAAACAGGTTGTATCAAGAGCATGGCGCCGAGCAGGTGGAGTCTTTATACCTAAAGAAAAAGATTCTACAAGATTCTACAAGCATCAGTCAGTTTCACCCTATTTCCCTATTAGATGTCAACTTACCTATTAAAGAACCGATTCATTGACACTTCAATACAAAAAGCGGGCATTCCAGGTTTCCCAGGATGCTTAGAACACATCAATGTGATCTGGCAACAAATTCAATCAGCTAAAAAGGAGAGGAAGGAGCTCCATGTGACATTCCTGGATTTGGCTAATGCATATGGTTCAGTGTCACATGAACTTCTTTGGGCAGCAATTTATTTTTTCAGTGTGACGATGACAATAACAAATCTAGTGAAAGCCTACTTTGGAGATTTGCAGTTTAGTTTTTCAACTTCAGAATTGAGCACTACATGGCAATGCCTAGAAGTTGGAATAATGGCAGGATGCACCATTTCTCCACTGGCTTTTACCATGGCAATGGAAGTAATCATTAGGGCATCAAAATGGGTAGTGGGAGGAGAGCGCTTGGCTTCTGGAATGCGACTACCACCAATTCGAGCATACATGGATGACATGACAACCATGACTACAACAGTAGCCTGCACTAATTGGTTATTGGGCAAATTAACCAATAACATTGAATGGGCACGAATGCAATTCAAGCCCACTAAATCAAGAAGCATCTTTATAATTAAAGGTAAAGTAGTAGATAAAACGTTCTTCATTAATGGTGAGGCAATACCAACAGTGTCTGAGAAGCCAGGGAAAAGTCTTGGGAGATGGTACGACGGGGATCTAAAGGACACAGTTCATGTGGGAGAAGTTAGACAACAAGCAGTGGAAGGGTTGAAGAGCATAGACAGCAGCGCTTTATCAGGCAAACTAAAACTCTGGGGCTTTCAGTTTCATCTACTGCCAAGGTTGCTGTGGCCACTGACTGTGTACGAGGTTTCTTTGACAACAGTAGAGAAGCTTGAAGCTTTAATCAGTTCATACATCAGGAAATGGTTGGGAGTTCCACGCTGCCTCAGCAGAGTGGGACTTTATGGTAAAGGAATACTTCAGCTACCAGTCTCCGCTCTAATCGAGGTGTTTAAGTGCGCCAAGGTCCGACTGGAAATGACATTAGTAGAGTCACGCGACAAATGCGTAAGGGAGGCAGCACCTGTGTTGAAAACTGGAAGAAAGTGGGCAGCAAAGAAAGCTGTGGAGGATGTAAAGGCTGCCCTTCGAATTGGTGATATCATAGGGCAAGTTCAGCATGGAAGAGGGGGTCTTGGTCTCAGTTCAGCTCCTCCTACATGGCACAAGGCAGCCCCAGCTCAACGGAGGAAGCTGGTAGTCAACGAGGTGCAAAAGCAGGAGGAGAGGATGAGGTGCATAAAGGCCGTTTCCCAGGCCAAGCAGGGAGAATGGATGAGCTGGGAGAGTGTGGAACAACGCAAGATTGGCTGGCAAGACCAATGGGCAATAGAGCAGGATCAGTTTCCTCATCAGGTCAACATATGATGTTCTCCCATCACCACAGAACCTAAACCTCTGGGTAGGAGAGGATCCCTCATGTCCTTTGTGTTCATCACCTGCAACATTAAGGCACATTTTGACAGGATGTAAGGTGGCTCTTAGCCAAGGACGGTTTACTTGGCGCCATGACCAGGTGCTGTGATGTTTGGCCTCAGCATTGGAAGACAAGCGTAACATGACCAATAAGTTGCCACCAGGTCCATCAAAACATTACACACAAAAGACAACATTCCGCACTGTTGTTGATCCCCGGAGCCAACATCGCAGCCGTTGTGTGTGCTGATGCGCCAGGGAGGCAAATAACCTGGAGCCAGCATTACACTTCAGCCATCAACACCAGACAGAAGGAGATCTACATCATCATATGGAAGGAAACGCAAATGGACAGAGACACAGATGGATCACATTAGTTTACTGTAAAGCTACATCTTGGTGCTTATCTTGGCGAGAGCCGAGTTCAAATCAGCATGAAGTTTTAACATCTACTCTCATGTAATTGAAATCAGTCAATCTTTATGTTATTTAGCGCCTTTCATAGTGGAACACCACCACAAAGCGCTTTACACAGCATAGTACAAAACAATGCATAATACATTAAATACATAGTTACAAAGTAAAACTACAAAACATTGTGAATACCTAGGTCAGTAGAAATTGTAAAACATACAAGCTAGATACACCATGTATGGTAGAAGGGACAAACAGTACAAAATGTTTACCCACTACATTACTTTATTACAATTACTATTACACAATGACCACAGATAAAAACTGCAGTGACCTGTTCATTCTCATCACAATGACCACAGAAAAGAAACTGCATTGACCTGTTCATTCTCACCACAATGACCACAGATAAGAAACTGCATTGACCTGTTCATTCTCATCACAATGACCACAGATAAGAAACTGCAGTGACCTGTTCATTCTCATCACAATGACCACAGATAAAAACTGCAGTGACCTGTTCATTCTCATCACAATGACCACAGAAAAGAAACTGCATTGACCTGTTCATTCTCACCACAATGACCACAGATAAGAAACTGCATTGACCTGTTCATTCTCATCACAATGACCACAGATAAGAAACTGCATTGACCTGTTCATTCTCACCACAATGACCACAGATAAGAAACTGCATTGACCTGTTCATTCTCATCACAATGACCACAGATAAGGGTTTCATCTGTCATTGTTTGTCGATCTTTTTTAACCACAGTTTGTTCATTCTTGCAATTATATGTTGTGGCTAATTATTATTATTTATTATTATTATTATTATTTATTTATTTCTTAGCAGACGCCCTTATCCAGGGCGACTTACAGTCGTAAACAAATTCAATACTAATACTGCCTGTAACTGTAGCATGTGACTCTTTAACATTTTGGGTTTTTTCAAGAATTGCCATCTGTTCATCATGTTGATGCATGTTAAACCAACAATTGCTCGTGTTAGATCTGATTTTGCTGCAATATGTTTGCATGTTTATGCATGCTATGTTTTAGCAACTCTTCATGCTTGTCATGTTTGTTCTGGTTACTAACATCATCATCTTGATGATGGTCAATTCTTTTATCACTAACATCTCTAATTGTTGGTAAAACTAATTTATTATCACCAATTTGATCCTTGTATCTACTTTCACGATTTTCCTCAAGAGTAACTAATTTCTTCATAGTAGCGTTAATGTCTTCAGGATCACCTGGTAAGGCTCTTTTTTGTGCTCTGCATCTATTGCAATCTGTCATTTCAATGTTAGCCTTTATGCGTAATTCGGGGGGTGCTGTAGAGGGCACTCTCCCGCTTTGTGCTGCTCTTCCCTATCCTAAATCCCTTTCTTTAGCCAGTCTAACTTTCCCTCTGCGGCGTCCTGCCCCGGGAAGTGCCTGACGATCTCTTCCGGGTGGAAGCTGATCCCGGCTTAGCCCCATTTAGCATTCCCAGCCAACCAAACAATGCAGCGCTCGCCTCGTCAATAATTAGGGCACAGCCAGCGCAGCTCCACGTATGTTGTTGGCTGCCCCTCCTGTCTATCGCTCTTGAGTCTCACTCCCCCGGCTGTCCGGGTCGGCCTCTCGTCTCAACCACTGCCACCCAGCTGTTCCTCGTCGGCCTGAGGGGACCCCTGGCCACATCCTATTCTTCTGCTGCTTATGCGCTAAGCCTTCCAGGCCTCAACCTTGCTGTCCCATCTCCTCTCTTCCATTTCAGGTCCAGGACCATTTCAGCCCCCTCATGCAGTAGGCCGAGCCTCCACCTGCCGAGCGGGCCCCAACCGAGGGGGGGGGGGTGTTTCTCTGTTTTCGTCTCTCCTAAATGGACCCGAGACACTTTTCCTAAGCTCTCCACGCCGCCCAGCTGCCAGCTTAGCTGCCTGAGGATGCTGCATTGAGTTACGAAGGATCTGTCCTTTTGTCCTGTACGTCCCCTTCCTGTCTCTTGCTCCACTAAACGCCCAGTAGCCAGAGGATGCTGCCTGACCCGTCGGGAGTGAGAGTCAGATTTGTTGT
The DNA here is from genome assembly GCA_036884735.1 of Huso huso. Taxonomy (NCBI): domain Eukaryota; kingdom Metazoa; phylum Chordata; class Actinopteri; order Acipenseriformes; family Acipenseridae; genus Huso; species Huso huso. Next base: position 10,714,369 of record CM072690.1, on the reverse strand, counting down.
ATGTTATGTGTCTAAACTTTGCTCCTTTTCTCTCACTTTTACATCGCCAAGCAGTCAGAGGATGCTGCCTGACCCGATGGAACGTGTATATATCTAACCCTTTGTTCTTCAAGTGTCTCCCTCTCTACATCGTCCAGCAGCCAGAGGATACTGCCTGACCCGTCGAGAAGTGGAAAACTCTTCGTCTGCATGCTACCCTATCTCGTCCTGCTATCAGTATCTAACCTCAATGTTACTAAGCACCATTCCCAAACTCCATCCCTCAATCTCGCAATCCCTCTCAAACTCGTCTCACTCTCAAACTCTCAAATCTCGCCTCCTCCCAAAGCCCTTGTAGGCAACCAGTGAACCTTGTCATTAGACATGTCCCCATCACAACTAGGTGGCAGTGATTGTGTTGAAGCATTTGTTGGATTATTCATACAGCTGTTGTTTACATGCACAATATTGTTAGGAGTATGTATTGCATTATTTGTAGACACATTCTGTGAATTACTTTCATAATTACTAGCAGTATTAACATTAGTCTCATAAATAAATAATTCATGATGTGAATCCATTTCAGAAACAGAGACAGAGAGAGACAGAGGGAGGAGAGGTACACGACGCTAATCGAGCACACCCAGCACCAGCACCAGGAGGACTTGTAATAGCGCCCCCTAAAGCACGGGTGCAAAAGATGACGATGGAGGATGACCCGGAGGCGTACTTGGTTCCCTTCAAGTGGCTAACCACCACCACTTTATGGTCGAAGGAGTACTGGGTGAGTCAACTGGGCCCCTGTCTCAGCGGGGAGGCCCAAGCTGCGTACCCGGCCATGACTAACGAGGAGGCCAACCAGTACGACCTTGTCAAACAGGCCATCCTCCAAAGGCTGAACATTATGGGGGAAACCCATCGGTGCAGTTTCGGGAGTACCAGAGGCCACCAGAGACCTGCCCCAGGGTGGTCGCCCAAAGGTTGTGTGACCAGATGTTGCACTGGCTAAGCCCAGCCCAGAAAACGGGGTTGCAAATGGGCAAGGCCATCGTACTGGAGCAGTTCTGCCAATATGGTCGGCACCATAACAAATTCTGCCAAGGTAAGTTTTTTGAACAAGCGAGGGTCTTTGGATTTTAAAACCTTGAGGGAACAGAGAAGCAAAATAACTTGATTTATGTCCCTACCTTCTTGAATTTGAGTACAGAGTTTGCAGGAGACTAGAGCTGGTCTGGGCAGCAGGGAAGTCGGGTTGTGGGAATTGGAGCTGGCTACTGCTGTGGAGAGATTAGAAGGGGTGGTAGTGAGTGAGGTCGAACAGGGCACCGCATCAGGGAGCTGAGATGGAGTGGTGAGGAGAGCTGATGCAGAAGGACCGAGAGGTACAGGATGGGATTTAAGGTAAGAGAGGTGTTTATCCAGCCTGGAGACTGAAGCTTGAATCGTTTACAGGGCTTGGAGGATGTCAGCGTTGGAGACAGAGCTGGCATGAATGGGGGACTTTAAGGTGATTTCAGGAGAATCCGACCCGGACTGGGGAGCTTGAACAGTGGAGGCATCGCCAACTGGAGACGGGTCCGGAGACTTGGAGGTTGATGTATCAGATTGATTGAGCAAGGAGATGAGATCCTCGCAGGAAGCACAAGCGCTGTAAGAAATTTTCCTGGAGAACAGGGTATTAAGAAGTCAAGGAATTTTCTATGACTGATATTTTCTCTTTTTATTAGTGCAGGTGCATTGAAGAGACAGCCGAGACATTCTCTTGCAGCTAGGTCGAACTGGAGTGGCTGGGCTCTCAGGAGCCGAAATGCGACTTTCAGATCGAGGAGTCAAATCCATAGTGCCAGGTAAGCGTACCAAACAAAGAAACTACAGGAGTTTGTGGGCAGAGAGACCTATTTAACTGGTTAAACTGATGAAGTATATGATTGATGGGTGGAGTCTCCTTTCGGAAAAACAACTAGCTTCCAATTTCCGCAGTTGTATTTGTAATAATGGCATTGCAGTCATCATGGTTGCTGCCTGAGGAATGATATGATAAAGTTAATGGAATCATTGTGTTATTAAGTTACTATTAAACCTAACGTATTTAATTAATTAGAAACAAACATGGAACATGATTACTCACCAAGATGTGATGCTGCTCCATTTTGTATTCCAAAAATGCTTGTTTCTGATATTGTCTGTGCAAACACGATTTCCAAAGCTGTTAATGTGTTCTCTAACTGTGGTCCGCCTCCTGTTCCTTTGGCATGTTTCCCACGCTCTCCTGATTTCTTTTTAACAATAACTGTGTAATCCCTATATTTGTGTTTGAGATCATAAACTGTTCTGACTATGGCATTTATATCAGTTAACATGCTTATCCATATCTGTTGGTTTTGTTGATGTGTTGTTTTTTTGATTATCTTTTCCATATACAGACGTGCTCAAATTTGTTGGTACCCTTACAGCTCATTGAAATAATGCTTCATTCCTCCTGAAAAGTGATGAAATTTATTTTATCATGTATACTTGCATGCCTTTGGTATGTCATAGAATAAAGCAGCTGTGAAAAGAGATGAATTATTGCTTATTCTACAAAGATATTCTAAAATGGCCTGGACACATTTGTTGGTACCCCTTAGAAAAGATAATAAATAATTGGATTATAGTGATATTTCAAACTAATTAGTTTTTTTAATTAGTATCACACATGTCTCCAATCTTGTAATCAGTCATTCAGCCTATTTAAATAGAGAAAAGTAGTCACTGTGTTGTTTGGTATCATTGTGTGCACCACACTGAACATGGACCAGAGAAAGCAAAGGAGAGAGTTGTCTGAGGAGATCAGAAAGAAAATAATAGACAAGCATGGTAAAGGTAAAGGCTACAAGACCATCTCCAAGCAGCTTGATGTTCCTGTGACAACAGTTGCAAATATTATTAAGAAGTTTAAGGTCCATTTAGCCAACCTCCTGGGCGCGGCAGCAAGAGGAAAATCGACCCCAGATTGAACAGAAGGATAGTGCGAATGGTAGAAAAAGAACCAAGGATAACTGCCAAAGAGATACAAGCTGAATTCCAATCAGTTTCTGATCGCACCATCCGTCACTTTTTCGAAAGTGGGCTCCATGGAAGAAGACCCAGGAGGACTCCACTTTTGACAGAAAAACATAAAAAGCCAGACTGGAATTTGCTAAAATGCATATTGACAAGCCACAATCCTTCTGGGAGAATGTCCTTTGGACAGATGAGTCAAAACTGGAGCTTTTGGCAATTCACATCAGCTCTATGTTCACAGGCGAAAAAAATGAAGCTTTCAAAGAAAAGAACACCATACCTACAGTGAAACATGGAGGAGGCTCGGTTATGTTTTTGGGGCTGCTTTGTTTTGGGCGCCTGGCACAGGGTGCCTTGAATCTGTGCAGGGCACAATGAAATCTCAAGACTATCAAGGCATTCTGAAACGCACTGCTCAGTGTCAGAAAGCTCTCTCAGTCGCAGGTCATGGGTCCTCCAACAGGATAATGACCCAAAACACACAGCTAAAAGCACCCAAGAATGGATAAGAACAAAACATTGGACTATTCTGAAGTGGTCTTCTATGAGTCCTGATCTGAATCCTATCGAACATCTATGGAAAGAGCTGAAACTTGCAGTCTGGAGAAGGCACCCATCAAACCTGAGACAGCTGGAGCAGTTTGCTCAGGAAGAGTGGGCCAAACTACCTGTTAACAGGTGCAGAAGTCTCATTGAGAGCTACAGAAAACGTTTGATTGCAGTGATTGCCCTAAAGGTTGTGCAACAAAATATTAGGTTAGCGGTCCCATCATTTTTGTCCATGCCATTTTCATTTGTTTTATTATTTACAATATTATGTTGAATAAAAATCAAAAGCAAAGTCTGATTTCTATTAAATATGGAATAAACAATGGTGGATGCCAATTACTTTTGTCAGTTTCAAGTTATTTCAGAGAAAATTGTGCATTCTTCGTTTTTTGTGGAGGGGTACCAACAAATTTGAGCACGTCTGTATTTACTATGGTTAGCAACCAAACCATGAACCAAGATCTAACCTCACCATGGTTAAAGTTTGGCTTCCTAGGTTGTTTATTTTTCACTTTCTTTCTCTAACACCTCATTTGTTTCCATTCTTTCACATGAAACCTGACAACCATTTCTCTACCATACCCAGGGCAATGCTGGAATTTGAAGAGCAGATAACTCCACCTCTCTCATCAATTATTTAGCACCTTGTATGTGGTTAATTTGCAATTCACTTCAATGGGGGGAAATGTTATAAAAAAAACAGGTGGCCGGTCTTCTCTGGGGATTCGCAGGTTCAAGTCCTGGCTGTGCGAAGTGGCCGGTCTTCACTGGGGATTCCAAAGGGGGCGTTGATTGGCTCTGGTGCTCCCGTGGGTTAAGGTGGCAGGGCCTGGTTCTTCTCATCGCACTACAGTAGCTCTTACTGGCCATGTGCCTAGTGAGCTCAAGCGGACATCTGTAGGACTGCCCTTCATCCCCCAGAGGCTCGCTGATATCCATTCTCGAGATCCTGGGTGTACAAGAGGAAACTGGCTTGGTTGTGGGATCAGGGGCCGCTCACTTAACCTTCAGTTCTCCTGAGCTGTGTGGGGAATTGCAGCAATGAGGGAACGTAAGTGGACATGCTAAAATTGGGGAGAAAATCAGGGGCAAAATAATTTGGCACTCTAAATTTATATATAAAAAATACATATTTATGTGCAAGTAGTATTTGTAGGTCATGGTGATCTACTTTGTTACTGATAAGCTGATTCTGGGATCAAGTGATCGACGCTTAGCCCAGCATAAACAAACTACACTGTAAAGTGTGTTCAGTGTAGTATGAGCACCCATGAACAAAAGCTGGGTACAGGCCTGTAACAGGGGAGATCTGGACTGACTATCTGGCACATGCGTGTTACTACAGGTAGAGGGCAGCAGTCTCGTAGGAGCCACCTGTCAGTAATGGCGAAGCCACAGAGAGGTGGGGAAGAGGGTGTGTGGGCTTTCCCTCTCTCTGAGTGGCTGAGAGGCAGGCCTTGGGAGATTGCTTGGCCCATAAGAACTGCGCTTGGTTGTGCATTCCGGTGGGCGTGTTTGGGAACACACAGTGACATTGACAGAAGACGTCAGTTTTAAAACAAGAACGAGGCAAGCCTGGCTGGGGAAAACAGCCTGCCTTAACCTTTGCAGTCCATTTATTAAAGGCACGCCAGGTCTAATTAATTTTCACACGCGCAGTTAATTTTATACGCTGTTTAAAAGTATTTTTTTCACAGTCAAACGGGTTTAAATGGCCCTGCATATCAACAAAGCATTCACTAGGCATCTCCAGCCCGCCCACCCCTTTTGTTTGCTATAGCGATCAACTATGTAAGAAAATAAATAATAATAATAATAATAGTCGTACATACCGATCGATCATCTCCGGATCACTCGTTTTATCACCAAACTCCTCAATAATGCGATCCAAGTCATTATTTTATTACTATAACATCTGAAAAAAGCTCTGCAAATGTCCATGATAGTCTCAGTGCGCTGGACGCACTCAGCCAGCTTGTTTACTATGAACGCCCGTTATCTGATACCTGATACCATGTATGACTATTCATGAGATACGCCTTTTTTTTTTTTTTTTTTTCCGATTTGTCTCGGCTCCTGTCGCTCCCACTCGGCAATTGAATGGTTTTCGGCTTTTTCCGGAGAAAAACGACTAAACACCCGTTTATTGCGTTGTTATAATGATGTCGGACCCAGGACAAAGGACCTGTGAGGAATAATTGCAATGTCGGACCCAGTCCGACAATGGACCGCAAAGGGTTAAAATAATTTAAAGAGAAAATAAATAAAAGAAATAATCACGTACCCGAGGGGACGTGTTTAGTTGTATGGGGAACTCTGGCCATCCCAGTGTATAGGGTAACTAAGAGTAGGACGGAGGCCTTGTTCTGACCGGCTTAGCGACAGTGGGGGCACTTGTATGTGCATTTGCCTATGTACCTGTATTAGTAACACCGTGGTTCTGTTTACTGTTGTCAGTATCCAGGCCACGGACAACAGCACCCTCTACTGGTAGAAATAAATCAGTGCGCCTGAGCGGCGTTACAAATAAAGTACTGTCTCCTTGTGTCAGTGAATTGCCCACCACCCTTCCACAAGGCCAAACATCAAATCAGATCAAATCAAAATGTATTTACAGAGGGCCTTTCACAGCAAACCATCTAAAGACACTTAACAAAGAAGTATAATAAAACATTAAGTACAATAAAAACAGTAAAACAAAAGAATAAAATGGAACAAAAGATCAGTTTGAAAGTGTGAAAGAAATATTATAAAAGTGAGTTTTTAATCTCCTTTTAAAAATTGCCAAAGTAGGTGCGTCTCTCACCGAGCAAGGGAGAGCATTCCGGAGTTCTGGGGCCCTATAACTGAACGCTCTACACCTGTCTTTTGCTTTATAATTTTTGGGACAGTTAGCACTGCATCTTGGGATTGGAAAGGCCGCCCAGGAACATAGGGGACTAAAAGATCCTTCAAACAGGCTGGAGCCAAACCTTTTAGGGCTTTATATGTAATGAGAAGGACCTTAAAGTCGATCTTGGACCACACCGGGAGCCAGTGGAGAGCTGCTAACACAGGGGTAATGTGCTCACATTTTTTTGTTCTAGTTAAAACCCTGGCTGTACTCGTGATAGAACATAATTTGGAATTCCAGAGAACAGGACATTACAGTAATCCTAGAAGATATAAAGGCATGCACCAACCTCAGCATCTTGCTGTGAAAAAAAAACGGCTCATCTTGGCAATATTTCTAAGGTGAAAAAAAGATACTTTGGTTATTTTCCGAATATGTGGCTTAAAAGAGAGGTCAGGGTCAAAAATGACACCCAGATTCCTTATTTCATTTTTCTGAGTATGGGAAACTAGCCTCTGTAAACGCAGACAGAGCTGTATTATTGTGTTGATTTTTTTATTCCAGAATCACTACCTCTGTTTTATCTGAACTTAACATTTGAAAGTTGTCTGACGTCCATAGCTTAATGTCAGCAAGACAGTTTGTCAGAATTTAGAGACAGATATAATTGGGTATCATCAGCATAACAATGAAAGTTGACCTTATGTCTATGGACAATATCGCCCAGGGGCAGCATGTATAAAGAAAACAAAATTGGCCTGAGAACAAAACCTTGTGGGACACCACATGCAACTTCAGGCAGAAAGGAAGTATCTTCCCCAATTTTAACATATTGTTGCCTATTTTAAAGATATGATTTAAACCAAGACAATACAGTGCCTGACAGTCCCATAAGATGCTTGAGACGTTCAATCAGGATAGGATGGCTAATAGTATCAAATGCTGCACTTAGATCTAAGAGAATAAGAACCGAGGGTGAGCCTGTATCTGTAGATAGAAGCACATCATTTACCACTCTTATGAGAGCAGTATCAATACTATATCCAGGGCGGAAACCAGACTAAAATTTCTCACATATGTCCTGTGCTGCTAAGAAGGAATTCAGTTGGTTGGCTACTATGCTCGCTAAGACTTTAGATAGTTCATAACTTCTGTTTCATAGGGTTCATAGTGGTTCAATGGTTCATAGGGCAGCAGTGTGGAGTAGTGGTTAGGGCTCTGGACTCTTGACCAGAGGGTTGTGGGTTCAATCCCTGGTGGGGGACACTGCTGCTGTACCCTTGAGCGAGGATACGTTACCTAGATTGCTCCGGTAAAAACCCAACTGTATAAATGGGTAATTGTATGTAAAAATAATGTATAAAAAAAAAATGTAATTGTATGTAAAAATAATGTGATATTTTGTAACAATTGTAAGTCTCCCTGGATAAGGGTGTCTGCTAAGAAATAAATAATAATAATAGATAGAAAGGGGAGATTTGAAATAGACCTAAAATTGTTCAGGGTTTGGGGATCTAGGGTAGATTTTTTTAAGCAGTGGTGTCGTACTGTAGCAACCTTGAAGGAATTAGGAACAGTGCCAGATGAAAGTGAGCTGTTAATAATATTTAAGGCAGTATTATTAATTTTAGAAAAAATGTCTTTGAGCAGTTTAGTAGTTATGGGGTCTAAAGCACATGTAGTGGATTTTGTCTTACCAACTAGGTCAATCAAATCTAGTTGATTGATTAAAACGAAAGAGTCTGGCATAGGAGAACCCAGACAAATCACTGGTATAGCAGAACCCAGACAAATCACTGGTATAGCAGAACCCAGACAAATCACTCTGTTTTATTGAGCAGCTTGTTTAAGTTGTCAGTAGTATTAGATATCTGATTTCTTATATCAATGATTTTTTTGTTGAAATGGTTCATAAGATCATCACTGCTAACTGGTGATAGTGTACCAAGGAGAGCTCTTTCTGCTGATTAGTTAATTTGGCTATTGTTTTAAAAGGAAAGTGTGGGTTATCTTTATTCGTTTCTATAAGATTTGAGTTATAGGCTGATCTAGCTGAAGACAGGGCAGCCTAATATTTCAAGATATTATCTTTCCAAGGAAGACCTGCAGTTTGGTATCTTTCCATCTATGTTCTAGTTTCGTTGAACCAAGGAGAGATTCTTGTAACAACAACTTTCTTATTTTTAATAGGTGCTGTCAAAGATAGTGATCAGGGTGGTGTTGTAATAATCCACCAACCAGAGATGGTGTATTCAGTAATGCTGTATGTAGGGAGGTTGATGACAAGTTACTAGAATGATCATTAGCAGGCAAGTAGATTTTTAGTAAATTCTTGGAACATGAGCCCCGAGAAGGAGCTAGAAATTGATAATGAGGGACTGATACTATTTTGATAGGGCAATTTTTTTGTGTAGTTTGTTCGCATGAATCAAAACTCCTAGAGATTTAGTGAGTCAGAGGTTTTTGTAGCAGTTTTCTATGTTTTCTGCCAATCTAATTGAGCCTCTCATGTTTGGCAGAGAGTTTTGAAATGGGTCTTGAGAGTTTCAGATGTCTATGTCTAATATCATTAGTGCCAATGTGAACAATTACAGTTGAAACTTTGTTTTTTGGCCAGATTTTCCAGTTTGGCTGCAATGCCAAGAACTCTAGCACCTGATATACTTTCAACAAATACCAATGAGGAGCACCTCACTGGAAGTATTATCAGATTCATCATCAAAGATTTATTTACAGCCCCCATTTATTTTGACCTGGATGTTGTGGACGGGAGGCGGAATGTTTAGGCCCTATAGGTACAGAGAAGCAAGCTGCGGGGGGGCTGTATACAATGTGGAGTCTGCAGAAGCTACTGGGGGGGCTGTATACAATGTGGAGTCTGCAGAAGCTGGGGGGGGGGGCTGTATACAACTTGGAGTCTGCAGAAGCTGCATGGGGGCTGTATACAATGTGGAGTCTGCAGAAGCTGCGGGGGGGCTGTATACAATGCGGAGTCTGCAGAAGCTGCGGGGGGGCTGTATACAATGCGGAGTCTTCAGAAGCTGCAGGGGGGGCTGTATACAATGCGGAGTCTTCAGAAGCTGCGGGGGGCTGTATACAATGCAGAATCTGCAGAAGCTGCAGGGGGGCTGTATACAATGCGGAGTCTGCAGAAGCTGCGGGGGGGCTGTATACAATGCGGAGTCTTCAGAAGGTGCAGGGGGCTGTATACAATGCGGAGTCTTCAGAAGCTGCGGGGGGGCTGTATACAATGCAGAGTCTTCAGAAGCTGGGGGGGGGGGCTGTAAACAATGTGGAGTCTGCAGAAGCATGCACATCCTCTGCCTGTTGTTTAAAGAGCCGTCAATAAACTCTTCAAGTTGAGCAGTATGTTTAAGGTGCAGTGTGTTTAAGGTGCAATGTGTTTAAGGTGCAGTATGTTTAAGGTGCAGTGTGTTTAAGACGCAATGTGTTTAAGGTGCAATGTGTTTAAGGTGCAGTGTGTTTAAGGTGCAGTGTTAAGGTGCAATGTGTTTAAGGTGCAGTGTGTTTAAGTTGCAGTGTGTTTAAGGTGCAGTGTGTTTAAGGTGCTATGTGTTTAAGGTGCAATGTGTTTAAAGTGCAATGTGTTTAAGGTGCAGTGTGTTTAACACTAGAAGGACCGGAGATATACTCATACCTAGAAGCCCAGCAGCAGGCTTTCTGACAGCTGTATTCAAAGCACTCTAAATAGTATAATGAAAGGAGAAACAGTCAGATGTAATTAGTTTTTTTTATTGCGTATGTTACATAAACATATGAACAGACATCGGTTTACAACATACATATGTATAAAACTGAAACAATAGCAATACATTTTTAACTTTTCAACAGCAATCGGTTTATTATCAGATGCGCAAAAGCAACTGAACATAGATAAACTTAGAAGAAAACGTTTTACAGAAGCGCACAGCACAAGAAGTTATAAAAAAGTCTAATTTATTTTTCTTTTTTTCAACAAAATGGTATTCCTTTACCTTGAGTCTAAGGCTGTTCACAATCAATACAGATAATGCGCTTCTCCACGCCGCCTTTCTGCACAGGGCACAGCTGCCCAAAGTTTTATTTTTATTGCACTTGCCAACCTGGCATTGGCATCTCTTGCGGCTCTCAGCGGGGTTGCCAGCTTCAGCTGTGGGTACACACTTGGCAGTCTCCCTCTGTTCCAAATGCTTCTTGTGAAGTTCCTGTGCTAACTGTAAAATATATTCTCTCCGTGGTGAATTCTTCTCCTTGCATTCTTTGTAAAGTACCCAGGAGTTGATGGCTTCTAGGTCCAATACATTGTAAAACACCTGAAAAGCCCACCGTCGGGAGCAGGCTTTCACAGAATACTTCCGTGCCATCTGATCCAAAACATCAACTCCATATTTTGTTGCATTGTAAAACTCCACGGTCTCTGGTATTTATTTTCACTAGTCCTGATGCTAATTGACTGACCAAAACAGCACAGTTGGCAAGCAGGTGCCAGCCTTTGAAAAGTCTGATTGAAAAACAATAGATTGTCAGTCATTCACTCAGGCAGAGAGTAGAGACTAATCTAATTACAGCTAAACACATTGCGGACTGGTAAATAAAAATAATAAAGTAGAATACCGTTCTGTATAATCACAATACAGTTGTTTTCTGTGTGGCTGTCAATGTGACTGCTCCCGGGGCTTTTAAGTATAATATAATATATCTTCTTTATTTCTGTACTCCCGCGTTTCATGCTTTGTGAGAATATTCAATACATACGGACAGAAAGGTACGTGAACGCGCAGCCCCATATGTGTTACACGACTGGAGACAATTACATTTTAAAACAAAAAAAGCCAAAATGACTGACGCAGGGCTTCTAGTGTTTTTAAGGTGCAGAGTGTTTAAGGTGCAGTGTATTTAAGGTGCAGTGTGTTTAAGGTGCAGAGTGTTTAAGATGCAGTGTATTTAAGGTGCAATGTGTTTAAGGTGCAGTGTATTTAAGGTGCAATGTGTTTAAGGTGCAGTGTATTTAAGGTGCAATGTGTTTAAAGTGCAGTGTATTTAAGGTGCAGTGTATTTCACGTGCAGTGTGTTTAAGGTGCAGTGTATTTAAGGTGCAATGTGTTTAAGGTGCAGTGTATTTAAGGTGCAATGTGTTTAAGGTGCAGTGTATTTAAGGTGCAGTGTATTTAAGGTGCAGTGTGTTTAAGGTGCAGTGTATTTAAGGTGCAGTGTTTAGGTGCAGTCTATTTAACTCAGACAGTCCACTCTGTAAAAAGAGCCACGAAAAAAAGCCACAAAACAGACCGGGTCCTTAAATGGGTCATTTAATGCAGCCGCCCGTGAACAGTAATGCTTTTTAACAGAAGTTCAATTCAGTACAGCTGGTGGTCACATGATGCAACTGTTGACAGGCGGGGCTTCAATGTAGTAGCTTGCTATTTTGCTTGTAGGCTCCAGCTCAGAAACTGGCTGTCTGCTGGTAGTGGAAAAACAGCCATATTTGGTAGTGGAAAAACAGCCAATTTTTTTTTTTTTTTATTAAAAAAAAACATAAACAAACTACACTGTAAAGTGTGTTCAGTGAGATCGCTTGAACAGAAGCTGGGTATAGGCCCAACATAAACAAACCCTCTACACTGTAAAGTGTGTTTAGTGAAGTGTGGAGCATGCCACTCTGCCTAATGTGTTCACCTAAATCTTCTTGTGGTGAGTTTTCTTATAGCTAGTCGGGGATTTAAGAATATCATCACATCTGCATTTATAAATGTGTAAAAAAGTGCTTACAACCCCTAAACTTAAATAAATGGCACTTTTCAACCTACTAAAGGAAAGGCGAGACTTTACACTATACGGTAAGTATGTCTACTTAAGACCAAGTTAAGACCACTAAACTAATTCTTCTTGTGACCTGAGCCCAATTTGAAGCCAGACCTCCAAAGGTGAATTAAATGTGTTGCACCACCTGCTCCCCTGTGTTCTCTGTATATCAAACCTTATAGTGTTTACAAAGAAGGGGCAGTGAGAAATGCCTGGCCTCAGAGGAAAGTGCAATTTCATGCTCCATTACCCTTTGCATTGATTGAATTCTTTATGAAGTGTACAATGCATCTATCATTGGAACTTCTTTGTATTACTCTAGTTTTATCACCACAAGCCTAAAATATTCCAATATTCCATTCTTTAGAGCTCCCTGCAAGTGAGTCTGCAGCTCTTTAACTGCTGCTTCCTGTAACACACAGCATGCTAGTTCAGTAAATTGCTTAGAAGCTCTAGGCTGTTCCACAGTTGGAGATGCTAAGCAGGGGATGTCTGCTAAGTTATGTCTTTGGATATACAAGATACATTATGGTGTTCACACAAAGAATATCCCTTTAAAAGTGGTGCAGCCGGTTGAACCTCTCTTGCCTTTCACTGAGGGAGGATTGGGGATGTGCTTTCTGTTCACACTTCTTGAGAAGCAAGTGTACTTGGGACAGCAGTGTGGAGTAGTGGTTAGGGCTCTGGACTCTTGACCGGAGGGTCGTGGGTTCAATCCTAGGTGGGGGACACAGCTGCTGTACCCTTGAGCAAGGTACTTTACCTAGATTGCTCCAGTAAAAACCCAACTCTATGTTAATTTAATGTGATATCTTGTAACAATTGTAAGTCGCCCTGGATAAGGGCATCTGCTAAGAAAATAATAATAATAATGAGTTTGTATAGGTGTTAACATTGCTCAGAACTCACATTGCAATTTGCAAAATACTGCTTGGTATATTTTTCCTTCAGCCTATCAAACAAAATATTCCCCTATCTGTATGTGTTTGTGACAGAGATCGAATGATTCTTGGTGTTAGATCTCCCTCTCGACCTGTGAGGGCACGGTGCAAGAGGAACAGAGTACCCTTAATTAAATGGCACGACAATTTATTCCGAAGGGTAGATGGAAGTCGGTCATTTAGGAAGGGCGAACTACGGCACCCAAGCTCATTGACCCGGACGGTGGCGGCGTGGCATCCGAGGACTGGAGGAGCGGATGCGCTCGTTAACCTCGGGGTCATGGGCGAGGGTATAAATAGGGGCATGGCTTGAGTGATCTGTTCCTTTGCATATGGTTAAGTTAACTAACCGAGAAGGAGCCTGTACTGTGAATAAACCGTGAGTGTTTTCGTGTCTGTGTATTAACACTGTGTGTCTTGTGTGTTATTTGTCACTGAAGATTACTGAGCACGATCCGGAGCTGCAGCCGCAGATGGCGAAAAAAACCGGACTTCACCACTCACCTTTCCACTACAGGAACTGTCTTTGTTTTCACCACTAGCACTAGAATCACGCACTGTCTAATTGTGTCTGTGTTTTGTGTTTTGTGTGGGTGACGGAACGGGACTTTGGGTTACGGGTCAAACCCGTGGGATTACAAACCGAAGTGATACACGCCGCTGAACCACTTCCAACACTGTTATTATTTGTAGGTTTGCCTTGAGGCTCTGGACATTTATTAAATTAAATAAACACCCTTGCACCTGTACAAACGTTGTCTGTGTGATTACTCCGCTCTGCACTGCACTCACCTGCACGTCTTTACCACTTTGCCACATGTGGTGTCAGAGTGGGATATGGATTACGCAGCACTGTCGGCGGTGCTGGAGCAGCTGGACAGCAGACGTGCAGGTGAGTGCAGTGTATCACTTCAGTTTGTAATCCCACGGGTTTGACCCGTAACCCAAAGTCCCGTTCCGTCACCCACACAAAACACAAAACACAGACACAATTTAGACAGTGCGTGATTCTAGTGCTAGTGGTGAAAACAAAGACAGTTCCTGTAGTGGAAAGGTGAGTGGTGAAGTCCGGGTTTTTCGCGCTGGCTGCAGCCCGGATCGTGCCGTAATCTTCAGTGACAAATAACACACAAGACACACAGTGTTAACACACAGACACGAAAACACTCACGGTTTATTCACAGTACAGGCTCCTTCTCGGTTAGTTAACTTAACCATATGCAAAGGAACAGATCACTCAAGCCATGCCCCCTATTTATACCCTCGCCCATGACCCCGAGGTTAACGGCGCATCCCTCCTCCAGTCCTCGGATGCCACGACGCCACCGTCCGGGTCAATGAGCTTTGGTGCGTGGCTCCGCCCCCTTCCTAAATGACCGACTTCCATCTACCCTTCGGAATAAATTGTCGTGCCATTTAATTAAGGGTACTCTGTTCCTCTTGCATCGTGCCCTCACAGGTCGAGAGGGAGATCTAACACCAAGAATCATTCGATCTCTGTCACAGTGTTTTATCAAGTTCTGTCTGGATTTTATTGTTCAACCTAAAAAAAAAAAAAAAAAAACTCACTGTCCTTATTCCCCTGATAGTTTTCAATTCATCTTTTTTTTACTTTACATTGTTGCTGAATACCAGACACAAGACACCCAACGCTATGTACCAAACCAGCTACACACAAAGCAACTGGGAAAATTCACTTCAGCCTCATAGCAAGGTCAGCATGTTTTGGTTGTGTTCCTTTGTGAAAACAAACTGAGTTCCCCTGTTTTGCAGTTTAGCAAGTGAACCAAATTCAGTTCACTGAGATGGCCTATTCAGGTTGACTGGGTTGGGTTTGGTTAGTTTGCCAAGTGAAATTTGTTGTTATATAGGTATCAAATCACTTCTATTTCACTGCTAGAACCAAAGTCATTGTATTTATCTTGCTCTTAATTGTATTATTACTTGTACTGTGATTCTTGAAATGTATTTTTGTTTATGACTGTAAATCGCCCTGGATAAGGGCGTCTGCTAAGAAATAAAAATAATAATAATAATAATAATAATAATAATAATAATAATAATAATAATAATAATAATAATAATAATAATAATAATAATAATAATAAAAAAATCACTTCTATTCGTTATATAGGTCTGAAATGTGCAAGTCTGACAAAAACACATTATTGTAAACATGTATTTTAAAAAAAACAACAAAAACAACAAAAAAAAAAAACATTATATACAAGGTAGTACACTTGGTTAAAGAAATCTTTGTTTGCAAGCCATACTTTCAGTTAATGTTGCACTTGCTTTGTCAATTCACCTTGAGGGTCAAATTATCCCCACTCCTTCAATGGCTTCTTTCCTGTCTAACCAATCAGCTGCTTCCCCTACTGACTGACATGCTTTCAGCCAGTAACATGATTTGACCCAGAATACACTGCTGGGGTAAAATGACCTAGGAAGTGCAAGTGTAACAGATGACCTAAGAAAGACATAGAATCTGAGCAGGTCCTTTATCCTGTACCAGATAGCATGCTGTGAAATAAACGTGCATGTTTACTATAACATGGATTTCTTTACAAACTGCACATTGAGAGCTGTGTAGAGAATGGAAGAGCACATTGAGAACTATGTAGAGAATGGAAGAGCACATTGAGAGCTGTGTAGAGAATGGAAGAGCACATTGAGAGCTGTGTAGAGAATGGAAGAGCACATTGAGAGCTGTGTAGAGAATGGAAGAGCACATTGAGAACTATGTAGAGAATGGAAGAGCACATTGAGAGCTGTGTAGAGAATGGAAGAGCACATTGAGAGCTGTGTAGAGAATGGAAGAGCACATTGAGAGCTGTGTAGAGAATGGAAGAGCACATTGAGAGCTGTGTAGAGAATGGAAGAGCACATTGAGAGCTGTGTAGAGAATGGGAGTGCACATTGAGAGCTGTGTAGAGAATGGAAGTGCACATTGAGAGCTGTGTAGAGAATGGAAAAGCACATTGAGAGCTGTGTAGAGAATGGAAGAGCACATTGAGAGCTGTGTAGAGAATGGAAAAGCACATTGAGAGCTGTGTAGAGAATGGGAGTGCACATTGAGAGCTGTGTAGAGAATGGAAGTGCACATTGAGAGCTGTGTAGAGAATGGAAGAGCACATTGAGAGCTGTGTAGAGAATGGGAGTGCACATTGAGAGCTGTGTAGAGAATGGAAGTGCACATTGAGAGCTGTGTAGAGAATGGAAAAGCACATTGAGAGCTGTGTAGAGAATGGGAGTGCACATTGAGAGCTGTGTAGAGAATGGAAAAGCACATTGAGAGCTGTGTAGAGAATGGGAGTGCACATTGAGAGCTGTGTAGAGAATGGAAGAGCACATTGAGAGCTGTGTAGAGAATGGGAGTGCACATTGAGAGCTGTGTAGAGAATGGAAGTGCACAGCAGGTAAGACTGGGGAATTATTTTGTTAGTTACAATAACTTTAAATGTGTCTGTCACAAAGACGGCCGGAGTGGGTGGTGTCAGACCAGAGCCAGGAAGTAACACACAGAGACTTTGAGTTTTGGTTAAGCTGAGAATGGATCGCACCAGCTTTTAATGGAAGAGCACAGAACAGAAAATAAACACAAGCACAAACCAGGACACGGCACTATCGCCAAAATAAATATATAAACAAAACGGACTAAACAGTGAACAGACAAACGAACAAACACGGTGAGTGAAAACAACTATCAATTTAATTTACTTTACTTTATTTTACTTTACTTTCTCCTCTCTCTCACCCGTTCTCCACTCACGAACACCCAACCCCGACTGAGTGAAAATGCATCTATTTATACTGTTTGTGCTGGGATTCAATTACTACTTAATTATTCACTTGAATCCCAGCACGTGAATTCATTATGTGAAACCCCCGTGTTCACATATTATAGCTGTTTTAAATGCACAGCAGGTAAGACTAAGGGAATTATTTTTGATGTGCAATCCCGTGCCTAAATACAAATATACAATTTAAACACACGTGAAACACAGACCTGTTTATATCCGTGTACCAATCTATACACCAACATTAACATAGAGAATGGAAGAACACACACTATACATGGAAACACATAACACACAAAATACACAATGGGGGCGGGCACTTTGCCACAGTGTCCCTATGTACAGTATGGGGGGGTTCAATTGTGAAAAAAAAGTATTTGAAACACCCTCATGCTGAAATTACCATTAAACTCTGCAACGTGCATGTTTACTATAACATGGATTTCTTTACAAACTGCACATTGAGAGCTGTGTAGAGAATGGAAGAGCACATTCAGAACTATGTAGAGAATGGAAGAGCTGTGTGAAAGAATGGAAGTGCACATTGAGAGCTGTGTAGAGAATGGAAGAGCACATTGAGAGCTGTGTAGAGAATGGAAGAGCACATTGAGAGCTGTGTAGAGAATGGAAGAGCACATTGAGAGCTGTGTAGAGAATGGAAGAGCACATTGAGAGCTGTGTAGAGAATGGAAGAGCACATTGAGAGCTGTGTAGAGAATGGGAGTGCACATTGAGAGCTGTGTAGAGAATGGAAGTGCACATTGAGAGCTGTGTAGAGAATGGAAAAGCACATTGAGAGCTGTGTAGAGAATGGGAGTGCACATTGAGAGCTGTGTAGAGAATGGAAGTGCACATTGAGAGCTGTGTAGAGAATGGAAAAGCACATTGAGAGCTGTGTAGAGAATGGGAGTGCACATTGAGAGCTGTGTAGAGAATGGAAGAGCACATTGAGAGCTGTGTAGAGAATGGAAGTGCACATTGAGAGCTGTGTAGAGAATGGAAGAGCACATTGAGAGCTGTGTAGAGAATGGAAGTGCACATTGAGAGCTGTGTAGAGAATGGAAGAGCACATTGAGAGCTGTGTAGAGAATGGGAGTGCACATTGAGAGCTGTGTAGAGAATGGGAGTGCACATTGAGAGCTGTGTAGAGAATGGAAGAGCACATTGAGAGCTGTGTAGAGAATGGGAGTGCACATTGAGAGCTGTGTAGAGAATGGAAGTGCACAGCAGGTAAGACTGGGGAATTATTTTGTTAGTTACAATAACTTTAAATGTGTCCCTATGTACAGTATGGGGGGGTTCAATTGTGAAAAAAAAGTATTTGAAACACCCTCATGCTGAAATTACCATTAAACTCTGCAAATGAACCAAGCATTGATTCCTGCTGGATATCCTTCTGCCTCTTTACAGTAACATAGGCTAGATGTGTCTAAGGGGGTGATGTAAAGATACGTGCAGTGATTTGCAAAACCCCCATAATGCTGCTGTAACTCGTGTTTAGCAGACGTTATCAAATTTGCACTTTGCCATCATTAATCCATTAAAATGATATTGAAATGCATTCAAATGAAGAAAAGAGCATGGAATTGGGAGGGATCTGGATACTAAGCGGGCGCAAACATTATAATGTGATGTAAGGATTTTGCCTTGCACTTAGGCAATTGCTGACCCTCCAAAGACTTTACACCTCTTCTTACGAGGTGCAAAGCATTGTCGAAACGAGTAATTAAGAGCTGTATAAAAGCACACACCTGCAGAGACCTGTCATTGGCTTCAGGGTGGCTGCTGTGGTACACTTCCTGATGTAGCGACGCTTGGCTCTTGTTGAGGAGAGGCAGGAACACGTTCCGACAAGAAGGGCAAGACAAAGAAGACCCTGCATATTCAATCCCAGGGTCATTTTGTTTGGGATGCCAGAGGATGCGGTGCTAAAGCATTATCGTCTCACTCCGCAGGTCATCCTAGACCTAATAGCTGAACTAACGGATGAGCTAGACCCCAGCATCAATCTAGGGACCACTATCCCTGCACATGTGAAAGTGCGGTTTTCTCTGCATTACTACTTTCAGACCACAGTTGGAATGTCTGGAGGGATAGCCCAATCCTCCTTTTCCAGTGCTAGGCACATTTCTTGATGTCATGCTAAAAAAGGCAGGCCAATACATATCATTTCCTAAGGATACTAGCATAACTGATGTTGGCTGAGGCTTTTCCAAACAGCTCTGTTTCATGCTGAGTGACCTCAGCCGTAAGGACTCTCAGCTGTTTCTTTTCAAATGTTTCTTTTCTTTTCCGAGCTCCAAGAGAACTTTGCTGCCCTTCCTCTGACATTTTTGTATTTCTGTGGTCCACAAATGTGATACAGAGACTGCTGGTCTCTATACTCCTAATTCTGAAGTGCGGCCTCTAAATAGACCTATGAGCTCATTGAGACCCTTATTATCATAATTGCGGATCATTATTTGTGCGTGTTGAGTAATTTGCATTGCTCTTAAGCTTACACAGGGTGCAGTGCAAAATAATTGCCTGGCCGCAATGCAATTTGAAATTTGTATCCGCAATTATTTGCTCTGTGCCTATACTTACATCACCCCCTAAGTGTCTTCATGGAAGTAAGAACCAGCGCCATCTAGTGATCTGCCAATTTGCAAACAAGTTTTTTTTTGGCAATCCACTGATTGATTGATGGAGCTCACTAATCTAATGGATATGCTGGCTAATCTAGCCTACATTACATATGCCTATGGCAGGAAAATAGAACTGAAGAGCACATGTCACAGGTGACAAACCTTGTTTATTTAGTTTCACTATGTGTTTGTTTTTTGCTTCACTGTGTGTTGAGTCAGGCGGGTCGGTCTGAGGGGGATGCTACCTGGAAGGAGAGGAAGAGAGGCAGTGATACAGCTATTGTTGGAAGGCTGAATGTTTCCGAGTTACTTGCCTGGGCGCGCAGTAAATCCATTCCTTAAGCAGAGGCTGCTCGGGCCCCGGAGGAGGCCAGTTTGGGAGTGCTGGCCAAAACCTGGGAAGATCACAAAGGGAAGTAGAGTTTCTTTTCATTCTTTTGAAAGTCTGTTTTTGGTTAGTTAGCTACACAAGAGAAATTTACAAACAAATACTTAGACTCCATTGAGTTGTTCCGTGTGCACTGTTTCAAGGCACTGCTGGGGCAGCCGACGTTGGAAGTACTTACCGGTTACAGCATCCAGGGGGCAGCGGCGACGCGGACTCAGTGTTCAGAGCGACAGCGTGTGGAAGCGACAGCGTGGGAGAAGTACAGTCGTGGACAAGTACAGCGCAGTTAGATGCAGTAAGGAGGAAATACATCTTACAATCTTGAATTGCTTTAATCAGAAAACATTGCAGCTTAAAGTCTAACAGCTGCGTGTCTTTTTCTGATAATAAGCTGAAACTTGGAGCAGCTGATTCAAATACCGCGCCGTTCTGAGACACAGGGGAGGGGCGGAGTCCACAGCACAATGCAGTAACAAACAAAAGGCAGCCAGTGTTCAGAGCGACAGTGTGTGGAAGCGACAGCATGGGAGGTACAGTCGTGGACAAGTACAGTGCAGTTAGAAGCAGTTTGAAAGAAGGTTGACAGCTGCAGAAGCTAAACTGAACTTCAAAAAAAAAAAAAACATGGTCTTCAAGCCAGTAATCTGTGACAACTGCATGATGTGGGAAATCCGAGAAAACCCAACAGATCTCAACCAAGTTTGTGTAAAGTGCCGCACGATCCAGGACTTGCTTCAACGAGTAAGTCTGTTAGAAATGGAGCTGGAGGAAATGAGACAGCAACAGGAGGAGCTGACTCACCCACAATTCATGGAAGTCTGCACCCCTAGCAGACTGAAAGCCACCAGGGAGATGGAAGAGAGTCGAAACAGCTGGGTTCAGATAGGCAGAAGCAGGGAAAAAAAGAAACTTCGTCAAACACAACCACCAGAAATCCAGACAGCCAACAAATTTGAACCACTTCAACATTTAGATGACCAAAACCAACATCAAGAGAATGAAAGGAACAACATCCAGGACCCTATAAACAGTGCTGGCCAGGCAGCAAAAAGAAGGGAGGTCATGATTGTTGGGGACTCCATATTGAGAAACACAGCAAGTTCAGTTCGCAGTTTGGACCCCCTTACTACAACAGTGTGCTGCCTTCCAGGAGCCTCTGTCAAGCACATCACTGAGAACGTGGACAGGATCCTAGAACGAACAGGAGACGACCCGGTAGTAGTCATCCACATCGGTACAAACGACATTGGAAGAGACAGGCCAAGATCCCTGTAAAACAAATTCAGAGAGCTAGGAAGGAAATTAAAAGACAAGACCAAAACTGTGGTATTTTCTGGGATACTGCCGGCACCTTGCAAAGGACCATTTGGACAGCTGGAAATACAAAATCAAAATGCATGGCTGAAATCGTGGTGCACACAGGAAGGCTTCACATTTCTTGAACATTGGAGCACATTCTACAGCAAAGACTATCTATATAGGTGGGACGGACTACACTTAAACAGAAAGGGAACCAATCTACTCGGAGAAAGGATCCTTGAGGAGGTCCAGAAGCATTTAAACTAGAAAGGAAGGGGGGAGAAAACAAAAAAAACAGAAGGGAGACTACATCAAAACAAGGGCAACAACTCAGGTAAGACAGCTATTAAATGTATTTATCTTAATGCTAGAAGTCTCAAAAACAGAATGTTAGAACTTGAAGCTACTGCACTAACAAGTAACTACGATGTGATAGGTGTTACAGAAACTTGGTTGTCTGAGGGTGATGGAGACGAATATAATATTAGTGGGTACACACTGTATAGGAAAGACAGGCAGGACAGAAGAGGTGGAGGGGTAGCACTATACATAAGAAATAGTCTTGAAGCCCAGGTGTTAAATCAGGATAAAGAAAACAATGCAGAATCAATATGGGTCAGAATAATGGACACAAATTCAAAGGGTATAATAATAGGAGCATGCTATGACCGCCAAATTCAGACGCTGAGCAAAATAATCTGTTGTACAATGACATTCGAAATGCGTGTAGAAAAGGAGAAGCCATACTAATGGGGGATTTCAACTTCCCCTGTATAAAATGGGAAAACCCGGTGGGGAGCACGACGGAAGAAATTGAAATGGTGGAAATGACAAATGACTGCTTCCTAATGCAATTTGTCAAGGCACCGACTAGAGGGGAGGCATGCCTTGATTTAGTCTTTTCAAATAATGAAGATAGAATAACTAAAACAGAGGTCAGAGAGCCATTGGCAAACTCAGACCACAACATGGTCTCATTTGAAGTATTTTTTAAAACCCCAAAAGTAATGACTAAAGCTAAGGTTTACAATTTTAGAAAAGCAAACTACGAAGGTATGAAACAGAGACTAATAGAAGTAGATTGGAGTAAAATAGAGAAAACATCCACAGAAAATGATCTAGACAGCATTCAGAACTGGGCAGACACATGGCAAATGACATTTAATAGAGAAAAGTGTAAGGTACTGCACGCAGGCAATAAAAATGTGCATTATAAATACCATATGGGAGGTACTGAAATTGAAGAAGGAATCTATGAAAAAGACCTAGGAGTTTATGTTGACTCAGAAATGTCTTCATCTAGACAATGTGGGGAAGCCATAAAAAAGGCCAACAAAATGCTCGGACATATAATGAGAAGTGTTGAATTTAAATCAAGGGAAGTAATGTTAAAACTTTACATAAAACATTCAGCAGACAGGCTAAAAGAACTGAATCTATTCAGTACTGAACAAAGAAGACTATGCAGTGATCTGATTCAAGCATTCAAAATTCTAAAAGGTATTGACAATGTCGACCCAAGGGACTTTTTCGACCTGAAAAAAGAAACAAGGACCAGGGGTCATAAATGGAGATTAGATAAAAGGGCATTCAGAACAGAAAATAGGAGGCATTTTTTTACACAGAGAATTGTGGGAGTCTGGAATCAACTCCCCAGTAATGTTGAAGCTGACACCCTGGGATCCTTCAAGAAGCTGCTTGATGAGATTCTGGGATCAATAAGCTACTAACAACCAAACGAGCAAAATGGGCCAAATGGCTTCCTCTCATTTGTAAACTTTCTTATGTTCTTATGTCATATTCTGCAGTTTTTAAGACTGACTTTGGATACTGTTTTAATTGTGGAAATTGTGATGTTTTTCTTTTTTTTATCTTTTGGTTTTGCTAAATTGCATTGCCTTTTACGTTTTACGTAGTTCTATGCATGGGTAACATTTTGATTTCATTTTGCTGTTGGGTCGTTAATGGGAAATTTTACATTCCGCTAAAATACGTACCAGATTTAAAAGTATGTACTGTATTACAATTAACATGTCGTCTCTTTAGTTTTGGCAAGTGATATTTTCAGAATCATATTGTTCTGAATTAAAATACTACTTCTGTTAAAAATATAGTACTTTACCAACAAAACCAATACAGTATATCTAAATGGAAGCCTACTTATTTTAAAACACAGTCCTTTTAGATATGTGTTTTTGATATTGTCCATTTTCCAGGGATCACAAAAAAAGATACAAGGGTTGGAAGGGGCCAAAATGAAATAATCAGACATGCGTTTAACCACCACTGAAGTCAAAATGTGATAGGATATGTGAGTGCTGACTGTATTCCCTTATCAAGCAGGCTATACAACAGCTCTACTGACAGATTCAGCCCCTGCTGGGGGACTGGTGACCAGCGAGAGCTGCAAACAGGACTACCCAGGTGCTGTAAGACAAAACAAATGGACAAACACACCTGACACACTTGTTTTGGCGTTTCAGTCAGTTCCTTTTCTTTAAAAGAACTCAAACTCCCAGAAGCAAGAGGCATTGGCTTGCATTAAATACCAGTCACCGCTTTTCCTATGACTGACTTATTTCCATTGTTCTGTCATGCAACCTTACAAAGCTGACCGGAAGTAATGTGTGCCTTTTTCATATAGGAAAATGTGGGAGCTACTAAACGATGGCAATGTATATTAGGTGGGATTTTATATAATTATTTTGTTTACTGCTTTAATGAATGTCTTGTTGCCTACGCAATGCAAGCGACTTTGGTTAAATTCCATGTTCTTGCTTAACATCTCAAATCAAATAAGCCAGTCAAAATGTGTGGCCTTTGTTTGGTTCTTAACAAAATAAAAATCATTTTGAATTAATTTATGTTTGAAAGACACACACTGTTTCTTACAGATAACTGAACAGAACAAATATATAAAAAAACAAACTAGGGAATTAAATAGGCTTGTACAGAAAATGTGTGGGAGCAGCCAGTAATAAAGCTGTGTTCTCTCTGCAGAACGTTGTGGCCTCATCTCTCTCATGCTCCAGTTCTCATGTTTCCATGGCTACACCTGCATGTCAGCCAATCATAGCTGCTGATACATCTCGATTTTTAACTTGAATGTTGTAGTCTGATTAACTCAATAAAGCAGGAGCTGTATTCCCCACTCACTAGATTTTTGCACCGTCTGTAACTTCAAAATTGAATGTTTTATGTAACTTTTTGAATACAGTATCTGACCTATTGCATGTATATAGTGCTTTTTATACAAAAGTATCACAAAGCACTGTACAGTACACAGCAGAAAAAAAGAACAAACCACAATACATTTGTATAACATGTCACACATACAACTGCCACAATCAGAGTACTACATAACATATTTAAATAACAGTATACACATAATACCAAAGCAGCAATTTTAAAGTTACATTAAAACCCACTAAGATAAGAAACCCATTTTTTAAAAGTGTTTTTAGTTTTGACTTGAAAACTGTAACGGTCCCAGCTTCCCTGACAAACGAAGGCAGAGCATTCCATAATTGAGGATCTCTACAAGAAAAAGCCCTACCTCCCGTGTTGCTTTTGTTGACCCTAGGAATAACCAGCAGTCCCGCATCCTGTGATCTCAGAGTGCAGTTTGGAAGATACAGGGTCAGTAACTCCTGCAAATAACTAGGTGCTAATCCATTCAGGGCCTTGTAAGTTAACAGCAACATCTTAAAATCAATTATATACTGGACAGGGAGCCAGTGTAAAGAGGCCAAAAAAATCTGTTCACTTTTCCTGGTTTTAGTCAGAATTGTAGCAGCGGTATTCTGAACAAGCTGCAAGCGGGATACCACATGTTTTGGGACTCCAGAAAAAAAGTGCATTACAATAATCAATTCTAGATGAAACAAAGATATGCATTAGTCTCTCGGCATCAGATACAGAAATAACTGGTCTAAGTTTGGTTATATTTCTCAAATGGTAAAAAGATACTTTAGTAACTTCCCTAATATGAGTCTCAAATGATAGATCAGGATCAAAGATGACACCAAATTCATTTCTAGTTTAAGTTTTGATTTGAGAATGTAAGGGTCGAGCTCATGTAATCCCACATTTCCTTCAATGTACCCTACAATAACTCTGTGAATTAACCTGTAGCTGCCCCTCAGTTGTTTAAATTAATATTAAGACATATTTTGTTAAAGGGATACATTTTCATAATATTTATTAATACCTGTTATCAAATGATGTGTGTTCTCGATTGTCACTGTTTATTCACCATGAACACTAACTGTTCAAGTAAATATTGTCAACATCTTGTAAAAATGGAATTAAAAACTGTGCAGCAGGGCTTTGTGTTCCCTCTGAACTGTGATTTTGTCTCCCACTTGCCAGCATTGCAGAGGGTGCAGATATTACAGTTGATCATCCCAAGCTAAGCTATTACTTCCAGGGTCATTTTACCCCAGCAGTGTCTTCTGGGTAAAGTATGTTACTGGTTTAAAGTATGTCAGTCAATAGGGGAAGCAGCTGATTGGTTGGCATGAAAGAAGCCAGTGAAGGGGTGGGGACAATTTGACCCTCCAGGTGAAATGACCCAGGAAGTGCAAGACAGGCTAAAAGCATGGCTTGCAAACAGAGATTTATCCGAGTGTAGTACCAGATATATTATAAAATGAAAATACATGTTTGCTAAAACAGGTGTTTTTTTTTCAAAACTGCACGTTTGAGACTTAACTACATACTTTAAATTGGCTAAACAAAATAATTGCTTAAATCTTACCTGTCACGCACACCCATTCACTGTGTGTAGTTTTGGAAGAAACACATGTTATAGCAATCATGAATTTTACAAGTCTGGTAACATGTTAAATATGCGTCTAAGATTTGCATCTCTACCTTTCACATCCTTGATCATCTCACTCACTGGCACTGGCTGCAAAGCATGTCAAAGAAGGTGTTGAAGGGGTGGCTACAGTTTCACCAAGAAGTGCAAGACTACCAGAAAGTAAAGTACCACTTCTCATTTTTAACATGAAAATAGATTTTGCTGTAAGATGTCCTTCTTCAAAACTGCAAACAAGAATCTACATAGAAGTGTAGGACAGGTAAGATTAATGCAGACTTGAAACGCTGCCAAAGTTCAAATTGTACTCAGTATTTTAAACTGAGTGGAAATTGGAACATCATTTCCACATCCATTTTCTTTCTTTTAAAACTCAAAAGCATACTGACAGAGTGAGACTTTCAGAGAGACTGCATTTGTAATACTGAGAGATAGTGAGACTTACAGAGAGACTGCATTTGTGACATACTGAGAGATAGTGAGACTTACAGAGAGACTGCATTTGTGACATACTGACAGGTAGTGAGATAGAGAGACTGCATTTGTGACATACTGACAGATAGTGAGACAGAGAGACTGCATTTGTGACATACTGACAGGTAGTGAGACTTACAGAGAGACTGCATTTGTGACATACTGACAGGTAGTGAGATAGAGAGACTGCATTTGTGACATACTGACAGATAGTGAGACAGAGAGACTGCATTTGTGACATACTGACAGGTAGTGAGACTTACAGAGAGACTGCATTTGTGACATACTGACAGGTAGTGAGACACAGAGAGACTGCATTTGTGACATACTGACAGGTAGTGAGATAGAGAGACTGCATTTGTAACATACTGAGAGATAGTGAGACTCACATAGAGACTGCATTTGTAACATACTGACAGGTAGTGAGACTTACAGAGAGACTGCATTTGTGACATAGTAAGAGATAGTGAGACTTACAGAGAGACTGCATTTGTGATACTGACAGGTAGTGAGACTCACAGAGACTGCATTTGTGACATACTGACAGGCAGTGAGACTCACAGAGAGACTGCATTTGCCCTCAGATTGTGACACACTCAGTGCCGTGTGCTGAAAAGTGACCTTAGCAAGTTTCATCAGAATTGGAGAAGTGGTTCTCTACATATATTGCAATGTATGTAAATGAAAGTGTGAGATGCTGTGTGTACAGACAGCATCTCTATACAAGGGTGAGGACGAGGGTGAGGGCGAGGGCTTGGGGGGGGGAGAAGGAGGAGCAGGGCTAGCACCACCAAAAGCGAAGTCTATTTTCATTCATGTAATTACGGTTTACTTATTTAATTACCCAGCGATTAGCTTGTGTGCATAATCCATCTACTGCATCCATTGTAACTGCAACAACTACCGTCTATCGAGCAAATATAAACAACACAAAACAGTAGTCCAAACAGTAGCCCTAAGCTAACACAAAGTTATATGTCAATACTATAGGGTAATATTAAACTACTGTCACATTTTTCACTGGTAAAGCAAGATAAATTACAACAGTTACGCTATCCCTTGAAAAGAAACCCAAATTTAATATAAAGGCCAACATGCAGTGCCAGGTTTGCAGAAAGTGGACTTCTCTGGATAATCCCATCCAGGGGGAATACACCTGTGAACGATGCCAGCTGGTCTCTGACCTTGAGGCTAGGGTGGCAGGCCTAGTAGATCCTAATCAGCACACATGTGGGTAGTGATGTACATGTGGGTAGTGATGTACATGTGGGTAGTGATGTACAAATGTTCTTGTATTTCTTGTATGTCATTTTTGTCTGACTTCTAAAACTTAAATAAACAGTTTCAAATTAAATAAACTATGCTTCCAGGTTACAGGTAGTTCAGATACTGCGCTTGTGTTTATTTGATTTAGACTGGGTCTTTGTGCTGTTAAAGATACTGTTCTATGGAACCCAATTGATGTAATGTTTTCAAGTTGATTGCAATCTCTTCGAAGTTCTGTAATTACACTGCTGTGTGTTTGGGTTTAGCTGGAATAGAAAATATGGCTGTGTTCCATGGGTATCATTTGTAAAGTGTGCTGCCTGTCTACTGACTGTTACCCTGCCTGCAACGTTTTATTAGTATTGGTTTTTTTTTAAAGGCATTTTTGATATTTGGATTTGCGCTTGTGTATTGTTGCAACAACATTTTATCTATTTTTTTTATTTTTTTTATTTCTGCTTCTTTGCACATTGATAAACATTGTTGGGATTGGGGTTGGGATTGCTGCAATTCTCATCAGTATCTATTCTCACTATACTAGTATTACTTCCTAATTCCAGTTTCATATATAATACACTGAGAAGTGCACTCCTGCTATTAAGGTGATATTCATCACTTATATTCTATTCCAGTGTATTGGGGAGCAGTTGAAACATTGGAAGCATTAAAGTGACAGGACTGGATGCAGGACAAATAGAATCCCTTCACTTTACACAAATAGTCAGCCTTTTTATATGTAGTGCTGACTAACTAGTCAAGGACATCTGCTGCTCCAAACAGAACCCCCCCAAGGAATAGGAAACATGTTCCATTCACATCCAATAGTTCAGCGTCAACAGAGTTTACCCTTCACAGCAGTTTTACATAACAATACATCACAGAGGGGGAAGCCCTGTTGTTACCCTCAGAACTGGCTGGAGTCCAACCCATTAGAAAGAAAGGGTTGTATCTCATTTCAATGTAGCCCACTGTACTCTACTTCTCTGTTTTCAATCACATTTTCATTGTGGACAGTCTCTAATAAAAATAGGCTGACTTAAATTGTACTCTCTCATGTCTATTCCGTCTCTTATAAAAACAGGCTTACTTAAATTGTAGTCTCTCATGTCTATGTATGTCATCATCACAAAGACACCCTATTTTGAAGGCACATTCAACATATAAAACTAGCAAGATACAACTCAGAATAAGATACAACATAATCAGAAACAACTCAGAATCAGATCCAACTCAGAATCAGACACAACTGAATCAGACACAACTCGGAATCAGACACAACTGAATTAGATAAAACTCTGAATCACACAACTGAATCAGATACAACTCAGAATCAGACACAACTGAATTAGATACAACTGAATCAGATACAACTCCGAATCAGACACAACTCTGAATCAGATACAACTGAATCAGATACAACTCAGAATCAGACACAACTGAATCAGACACAACTCTGAATCAGATACAACTGAAACTCCCTGACTCTTCTTTCACTTTGCAGCTCAATAACTGCATGAACCGTACATGTTGTGCTCTTTCATTAGCTACATAGGTCTCAATGGGGCAGTTTTGAAAGAAACTTGCATCTTCAATTTAAAACATGATGACACATATGCATAAGATGGTGGTAATTTCTGGCCATTAAAAAGATTTACTGGGCGGTATTTAACATGCAATTTATAAAACTACTGCCTGGTTATTTTTCCGGCCAGTAATGGGTTTAGATGTTCTACAGATTTATGAATCGGTAAATTGGTCTCTAATGGCATGTTATTCTAAGTGGCGATGAGTGGTGTTTTTTTATGGTAAATGGTGTTTATGCATTACCCGATGAAATACTGTCATGTTAAACACTATTACTGGCACGATAAAGGAGACGGTAAGTTGTATGCATGTGGGCCGATATGTGGTACTACTTTTGATTAAAGAAAGTTCTCAGTTCATGTGCCTTATTCTCAGGAGATCTCCTAAACGAATATTTCCTGGGTCATTTCACTGCCGCAGTCTTCTGAGTCATGGTACAGGCAAGTGCAACACTAACTGAAAGCATGCTTTTTGGTGTACTCCTGAGATGCAATTACAGCCTTATATGTACAGTATGATATAATTGCTATAATAAGTTGAAATGATTTGCTGATGTTCTTTAATTTATCCAGTTTCTCATTTGCATATTGCTCAATGTTTTTTTTTTCATTGTTGCATCATTTTCTTGAATTTGAGTTTTTTCTTCTTCTTTATAATTAAAACTAATTTGAAATCTGGACGCCATTTGAATCAGACTGGTTTGTCCTGCTGTTCTGATATTTATGTTAGCTTGCTAATGCTGTAAACTCTTGTAGTTCATACAGAGGTCAACTTTTCCTATAATTATATAATAATTAAAATGCAATGAAAGAGCATGTGGTGTGTTTATTTCAGCACTCCATGTTCTGTGATGAAAGCAATTAAATAAATAAACTCAATGAGATCTGCATGAGAGCACTTCATTGAATTCTGGATCAAGTGTCATTACCAAGCGACAATATTTCCATTACTGTTGTTGGGTTCATACAGTCTTGAAGTGTATCATTATCAAATGAGGTGATAACAATTCAGTAGCTTTTATTCTTCAACCTTTTAAAATGGAATTTATCTGAACAAAAGGTCAACATATTGCCCTTTGGCCTCATTCTAATTCCCTCTGTAACTTTTCAGATGTCAAATGTGTTGTTGACCTTGATTTATGTTTCAATCAATCTCAGGAATCCAGGAAAATGGCTTTTGAGACGTGTATGTTTAACAGATGGCACATGAAGAGAATGTTGTATTTAACTTTGTTTTTGTCCTTGTCTTTGCCTGGTTAAAATAGCATGCTTACACTGTCTATTAAAATAAATGTAGCTAACAAAATAGTTCAGTTTTCTCTGCAATGCACACAAATTCACTATACAGGTTTCAAATATGCAGTTTTGAAAGAAATACATGTTTTAGGAAACATGTATTTTAAGCCATGATTTCTGGTTACAGTCATGCTTTTAGACTGTTTCACACTCCCCGGCTCATTACAGCTGCAGAATGCCCCCACCCCTTTAGGGTCTTCATTCCTGCCAGTAAGCTATCAGTTGCTTCCCCTAATGACTGACATGCTTTGCAGCCAGTAAGATGACACTGGGGTGACATGCCCTTGTATGTAAAGCAGTAACAGACTTCCTTAAAGGCAAGAAAACTGCAAGCTTTCTGTAACCTAGTGTGGTACAAGATGTCATGCTTTAAAATGAAAATCCATGTTTGCTATATTTGTGTTTCTTTCAAAACTGCACGTTGCAGACCTATGTAGTGAATGAAAGAGCAGGACAGTGTGTGGTCCAGTGGTTAAAGAAAAGGGCTTGTAACCAGGAGGTCCCCGGTTCAAATCCCGGCTCACTCACTGACTCACTGTGTGGCCCTGAGGAAGTCACTTAACCTCCTTGTGCTCAGTCTTTCGGATGAGACGGGTCCAATCCTTTAAGTGACTCTGCAGCTGATGCATAGTTCACACACTCTAGTCTCTGTAAGTCACCTTGGATGAAGGTGTCTGCTAAATAAACAAATAATACATTTCTGAAAGGAGAATACGTAATTATCAAACCATATATATATATATATATATATATATATATATATATATATATATATATATATATATATATAATACATGGATGAAGGCTATATTTGCATCCTGAGCCATTCTAAAAAAAAGGCATAATACCACAGTAGTGATGTCAAAAAGTGATATTTCAAAAATAATGAAAATATACTTGAACTTTGACCCATTCGACTCCTTGAGACCATCACTTTCAATTCAAACACAAAATGTCTCGTTTTCAATCACTCGACAACACCCACAGTACAGAAATGTTCATTAATGATCAACAAAATGAGAATACATTAAAAGTGCCCTTTGCTTTGGGTGGTGCCGTCAGACCAGGAAATGAAACAATAACAATGGTTGTATGGGCAAAACGGCGCTGCTGCGCTCGCATTTAATAATTAACAAAATAAACAGTTTAAACAAAAGAACACACAAAACAAAGCAAAGGGCACTCTAGGCAAAGTAAAACAAACACAAACAATTCTAAACAAGTATATTTCTAGATATAGCAATTGTTTTTAATTTAGACTCACGTCTTGCCTCTGACACTCTCCTGGAGCGCAGAAAGCTGCAGGTTTTTATACAGGTGACCATCTCCCGATTAGCAACAATTAATCAATGAATTAACTCGGGAGAGGGTCACCTTCTGCACAAGGTTTTTAAATAAATAAACAAAACACAAACACACAGCTTTTCACCGTCATCTTAAATAATAAATAATCATGTGAGACGGCTTTCGTCCATCCGCACATAAACACAATATATTTATATACTACTACTACTACTGGTCCTGAGAGGAGCTGGGGACTTGGGATGGAGGGTGCTGCACGGAGCGCTCACGTCAGGAGAGATCCTGCGTCATTTTACCGACTCGGATGCCGCATGCCCTTTCTGCGGTCAGTCTGAGTCGGTAGCTCACATTTATTTTCTGTGCGCCAGGCTGCAGCCGTTTTTCCTCCTGTTGAGGAATCTTCTGCTGCAGTTCTGGCTGCATTTCTCCCCTACCCTTCTTATCTTTGGGCACCCTGTTCATGGCTCCACCAGGAAGAGAGACCTCCTGGTGAATCTGCTCCTGGCTCTTGCTAAACTGGCCATTTATAAGACCAGGAAGCGCAAGATCACCGGGGAGGGTCTCTTTGACTGTGGGGCCATGTTCAGGGCCCTGGTCCAGTCACGGGTTAATTTAGAGCGCGCCCATGCCGAATCCGCTGGCGACATGACAGCTTTTGTCGACCGGTGGGCTCTAGGGGGCGTGCTCTGTACCACCACCCTGTTTGTTTTGTCCATTTCATTTACAGTTCTTTTCTTGTTTAGGGGTGCTAAGCCAATGGGCAGCTGGTGTAGTCCCCCTCTGGCCATTAAATAGGACTACTACTACTACTACTACTACTACTACTAATAATAATAATAATAATAATAACAACAAATAAATACTTACATAAATAATAAAATACACACAAGGGGTGGACACCCGTCACAAAGTGAAACAGGCTTGATTTCAAACCACATGACATGAAGCTGTTCTCTGATTGCTCAGTTGTGTAGTTGTCGCACGACAAATTTGCAAATAGGACCAGGTTCTAGTTTTTTTCATCACTCGCGTTGGAATTAGTGTCACAGCGATGTCGTGTCCCATTGGTGTGAAGGGTGCTATTGAAAAGCATAGGTTTTATTAATTTTCTCGCGTTGCTTTGTCGTGTCGCTCTTCGCGTCGTGTCTGGTGTGTAATGCCTTAAGAGCGGCTAACAAGCTCCAATGGGCAAGGCCTTGGGCCAAATTCAAATAACAACTTCATCATTTACAGTCATGTTTACCTGTCACTTCAATAAATCGTTAATTTTCATTCAATTGGTGGTTGTCTCCTTTAAGAAAGAGGATTTCTAAAGTGTGTTTGATTTAAATCAAATCAAATCAAATTTTATTTGTAAAGCTCCATTCACACCAAAGGCATCTCAAGGTGCTGTACAGCAACAATAATTCATAGTCAAATATAATAAAAAAAACACCAACAATGTACAAGAAAACAATGTTTAAAAAGACAGTAAAGGCACACTAGGATAGAAAGGCCAATGTATAGACGTAAGACTTAAGTCTAGATTTAACCCTTTCAGGACTAAGCATTTTTCAGTGGGATGCTCACCCAGCATCTTGGAAATGGTGTCCTTTTTTCAGAACGTACTTTACAAACTTTTTTTTTTTTCAACAGTATATATATATATATATATATATATATATATATATATATATATATATATATATATATATATATATATATATATATATATAAGATTTTTTATTATATATTCTGTTTATTCCTTAGAGATACATGTATAAAAAACATGTCATTCTATGACCCAAGGACCTTACAATACTTCTCTGAAAGTTTGAAAAATATTGATGTTTGGGCAAATTACAAGAAATTGTTTCACCAGAAAGTGATTGCAATGACATATCCTGTTGGAGGATATTATTATTTGTCCTGACGCCTGGGGCTGCCTGTTGCTCCACATCGCCTGGGGCTGCCTGTTAGTCTTGAGATTTCATTGTGCCCTGCACAGATTCGCCCCAAAACATAACCAACCAGTTCTTTTTCTTTAGCTTCATTTTTTGTCTGGATGTGACTTGCCAAAAAAGCTCCAGTTTTTGACTCATGTGTCAAAGGGAGAATATGGAGCAAATTCCCGCTTTTTTTAATGTTTTTTCTTTCCGTCCTCCATGGCCATGGGGCTTCCCCTCCCGGATAGTTCGCCTTCCCGGGGTCCGCTGCTGCTGGTTCTTTTTCTACCGCCTTCTGTTCAAGGGTCCTCGCTGCTGCTGCCAGGGAGGTTGGCTGCAGTTCCATGGACCTTAAACTTCTTAATAATATTTGCAACTGGGTCCGCTGTTGCTGCATGCCACCTCCCAGACAACTCTCTCCTTTGCTTTCTCTGGTCCATGTTCAGTGTGGTGCACACAATGCCGCCTCCATTTAAATAGGCTGAATGACTGATTACAAGATTGGAGACATGTGGATCCGCCGCTGCTGTACCAACAAATGTGTCCGCCATTTTAGGGAATAAGCAATAATTCATCTCGCCAGCTTCTGCTTCTCCAAAAGGGGTTGCTGCCTGTCCTGCTTTTCGCCTGGGGTACCAACAAATTTGCGTCTGTATATATATATATATATATATATATAAGGGTCATGTCATTCTATGACCAAGGGACCTTACAATACTCTCTGAAAGTTTGAAAAATATTGATGTTTGGGCAAATTACGAAATTGGGTCCTGCCTGGGGCTGCCGCCTGGGGCTGCCTGAGGGTCCGCACCAGTTTGCCTGGGGTGCCGCCTCCATGGCCAGGGGCTCCCCCCGAGGTTCGCCTGGGGGCTGCTGCGCCGTCGCCCGAGGTCCTGCCATGCAGCAGGAGGTACTGTGGCTGGAGCCCCATGAGTTGGGAGCTGCCTGCTGCCACCCCCCTACAAGGGGAGAGGTGGGGAGACCAGCTGGGGGGGGCCCCCAGCCGCGGTCCTGCCATGCAGCAGGAGGTACTGTGGGCCCCAGAGATCGCGAAGAAGGGGAGTGGTCGGAGCTCCCCGGGGGGAGCTGCTGGCCATGAAGAAGGGGGGGGAGGTCAGGAGACCAGCTCCCCCAGCCGCATTTTCGCAGCAGGATATAGTGTGGCTGAAGCCCCGGAAGAGGGAGCTGTTAACCATGAAGAAGTGGGGTGTGGAGTACATTCCACCATGGCCACCCCCAGAAACACCTTGCTTCCCCCTCTTCCAGGACTTTGAGACTGAGGGGGAAGGTGGCCGTTGGGGCCAAGTGTGCGTTGCACAAGGGGGGGATATGTAGCAGGGTGGTAGAGAGCCCTGCTGTGTAACTGTATTTTGTTTATTTTTAGAACGGGGTTTCCCCCTCCGCCCCTGTGTAGTGTGTTATTTTGTATTTGTTTTGTATTATGATTTAGTTATTGTATTTATATGACGGCGAAGCGCCGCGTGTTTTGTTATTGTTTTGTTGTTTATAAATGTGACGGCGTAGCCGTATTTGTTTTATTATATTTGTTTAGTAGTGTGGATGGGTAGCCCCATCCACAGTAATTAAAAAAAAAAAAACTCATGCAAATTGTGGCCGAGAGGTAATAGAATAATTGCTAGCTAGTTAAACCCCTCGGCCACGGTATAAAAAGCCTGCAGCTCTCCAGCTTGTGGTGGGTGTATTAGGAGCGAGAGTGGAGAGAGCGAGGAGAGAGAAAACAAGCTTTAAAATATACAGGAACAGTGACAGCGACTGCCCAGCCTGACCTGTGTTTGTATTTTGTGTTTGTGATTATTTTTGTTTAACATTTTTATTTTCGCTCTGTGAGCAAGTTTCTTTTTGTTTAAACCTTTGATTTATTTTTGTATTTAAATAAAACGGCGCCGCCTTTAACTGCAGTACTTGCCTGGTGTCAGTATTTTTCCCGTCCCTGCTTCTGTCTGACACCACCGCCCAGCCAGCCTGCCACAAATAGTCTAAGGAATTCTAATGAATTAGAGTCAGAAATAATATCAACATGGAAATTAAAATCACCCAGTAGAATAATCCTATCATCCTTAACTGTCAGTGTAGACAGAAACTCGACACATTTGTATAGAAATTTTGGGTGTGACTTGGGTGGACGGTAGACTGTTATAATAGGAACAGGATGTCGGCTATTTAGAGTGAGTGTAAGAACTTTGAAGGATGACTATGCTTCAACAATATCATGCATTATGTGATGTTCTTTGTGTGACAGAAATAGAATGATTCTTGGTGATAAATCTCCCTCCCGACCTGTGAGGGCGCTAAGTACAGGGAACAGAGTACCCTGGACCGGATGGCTTGATAATTCATTCCCACAGTTAAAAGGAAGTCGGTCATCTAGAAAGGGGGCAGAACTCCGGTGCACTAACTCATCGACCCGGAAGGGAAAGATGTGGCAGCCGCGGATTGGAGGAGTGGTTGCAATCGATTACCAAGGGGTCATGAGTGATGGTACAAATAGGGGACGGAGCGACGTGATCTGGTCCTTCGTTTATGGTTTAGGAAACGACCCAGAAGGACCTGTGTTAAAAATATTGTACGTGAGTGTTTTGTTTGTTTTGTCTTGTCTCTAATTGTTACTTGTTGTTATTAATAAACGGCTAACACGTTCCGGAACTGTCACCAGAGGCCAGCACGAACCTGGACATCACTACACCTGTGTCACGATAATTACTGTATTAGCACCACGAGCACTACAGCACGCACCCAGGACTGGTGACCGTGTTTGTATCTTGTGTGTGTAACTGGACTGTGTTTATTATTTGGGACTGCAAACCCTTTATTATGAACAGTGCAATACACATTGCTGTGCCTGGGATTATTGTTTGAGGTCACCAGACCTGGATTACAATATTAAAAGCCTTTCTGATTGGATTATCACTGTCTTGTCTCCTGATTAAGCACCGCATCACTTCTGCACCTGCACACTGTTAACCACTTTGCCACATTTGCTATAAACTGCGGCAAGTCCACCTCCACGCCCAGTAGAGCGAGCTCTTAAAAAAAAAAAAAGAGTAATTAGGAGGAGATGCTTCGATTTAATGATGTATTGTCATTTTCCCCAAGCCAGGTTTCTGTGAGACAGAAAATATCAATATTTTTATCCTGAATGAAATCACTAATTAGCGGAGCCTTTTTGACAAAGATCTAACATTAAATAAGCCTAGACGTAGATTTGTCCACATCTGGGCATGGGGTTGAGCATGGATGTAATGAATCTGAACAAGAGTACTGCACCATAACCCTCGTGGATATTCTGCAGGTGGTGTGGAGGGCAGGATACTTTTACTTCAATTGTAAATGACTCTCTGGATTAACTCCTCACCCCAATGCCTATTTTTAGTATTTTAGTAGATGGCAATGCAATCAGTCAGCGGTCTTTACAGTAAGTTTCTATATTTTTGGACAATATGGTTGAACCTATTCTATTTAGATGCAGACCATCTCTCCTAAAAAACCCAGGCCTCTCCCAGAAACTATCCCAATTATTGATGAATCCCAGATTCTATAAAGTACACCATTTAAAGAGCCAATGATTTGTCTGCTAAAGGCTTCACATCCCCTATTAACAGTAGGTAGCAGGCCAGAGATTATTATATTCTCAGACAATTGTTTATCCTTACAGCAACATGATTTAAAATCAGTCTGAGAATCTCTGATTTTTTACATCTAGTATCATTTGTGCCCACATGAACAATCAAAGTAGACACCTGACCATGATCTCCAACCAGGTTGTCCAACTTGGCAGCAGTATCAAGAACTCTGGCATCGGGGCTACATTCAACAGGGACCGTCTGTGTGTTTCTAAGTGTTGGGTTCACATTTCTTATCACCTACTAGGTGCAGTTTTTTGTTTGCCAGAGATGTACCCTACTTAGCTCAATCCAGACATTTGTCATGTTGATGCGCTGAGAAGTCCGCACTATGGTTGATCCCTGGAGCCAGCATCGCAGCTGTTGTGTGTGCTGGTCACATTAGTTTACTGTAAAGCTACGTCTTAGTTGGTGCTTGTCTTGGCAAGAGCCGACTTCAAATCAGCATGAAGTTTTAACATCTACTCTCATGTAATGGAAATCTTATGAGATACGGGCGCAGAAGTCCTGTGCTTTTGCCCCCTTCTGCATGCCACCCAGCAATCGCTTTTTTCTGGTTGAGATGAAGATACACCATATTCAAGCTGCCTCCTATATACAGCAGGGCCAGCTGGGGTGGAAGAGGGGACCTTCACATTAAACGAGGTATCAGGTAGAACAGAGAGCCCTTCTATAATCTCATTAGGGGGATTCAAGGGACCTATACATGTAGTGCTGGTACATTTAAAAGTGGAATCATTCTCAGTGATACATCTGAGATTGGAAATGCGAATTTCTAGTGACTGTATTGTCTATTTTAGCTCTTCTTTAAACTTACAATTTACAGATAAAACTGCTATCGAATTTAATATAATTTAACAATGAACATATTACATGATCCGCATTTCATAGCTTGTGATTCTGTCAGAAGGCACCCTTTCCAGCAGAAAAACAACAATAGTTATAAACAAATTAATAACAAGACCCAGTTAAAATGACCTTAAGGCAGTCCCATTAAAAAGATATGTATAGTCTGTACTTTACCCAGCCGCGATGTCCACAGAGCACCACAGAACAGCAACAAAAAGCCAGTGTCCTTAATCTGCTGTCCTTTATCTCTGCCGCTGGCTTGGAGAGCGTGGAAATAATAGCCAAGCTTGATCACGTGATTCAAATCAGCTGCTGAGAACGTGAGTTAGTGTGTGCCGATTACTCAGTGCTGCAATCCAGTTTGGGGAACTTTAAATGCACAGTTGTAGTAACTTCATAAAAGGGGTATGCTTTTAGGCATTCAAAGAAAACTCGATTGTAAAGAGGGATGTACAGTACAGTGGGCTACATTGAAATGAGAAACAACCAGTCCCCTTAACTAATGACATATTGATGATGTTTTTCTAATGGGTTTTAGTCCTGCCAGTTCTGAGGGCACTGGCTGTTTATACTGACACATACAACATGGACTGTCAACACCCACCTGTCCCAATAAGCTAAAGACAGCCCTTATACAGTGTTACCATGGTAAAAGCATAGCAAGTATAATAAAGCAAGGGAAAGCATGGTAAAGCATAGGTAAACACTATAAATCACAGGTTTGGAAAACCATATTAAAAAACATGGCAAAAATTACCTGCAAAATGAACTACCATGCAAAATGAACTACCGTGCAACGTGACCTACCATGCATAGTACTCAAAGAAATGAAAGAAGTTATTTACAAACCGCTAACCAAGATCATACAACAGTCTCTTGACACAGGGGTTGTACCGACAGACTGGAAAATTGCAAACGTAATACCGATCCACAAAAAGGGAGACAAAACCAAACCAGGTAACTACAGACCAATAAGCCTGACTTCTATTATATGTAAACTTATGGAAACTATAATAAGATCTAAAATGGAAAATTACCTATATGGTAACAATATCCTGGGAGACAGTCAGCATGGTTTTAGGAAAGGGAGATCATGTCTAACTAACCTGCTTGACTTTTTTGAGGGTGCAACATTGACAATGGATATTTGCAAAGCATACGACATGGTTTATTTAGATTTCCAGAAAGCTTTTGACAAAGTCCCGCATAAAAGATTAATTCTCAAACTGAATGCAGTAGGGATTCAAGGAAATGCATGCACATGGATCAGGGAGTGGTTAACATGTAGAAAACAGAAAGTACTGATTAGAGGAGAAACCTCAAAATGGAGCGTGGTAACCAGCGCTTAATTTGAGCCAGATCCTGCCGGAACAGGATCCGGCACCTCTCAGATTTGACTTTTTTCGTTCCGGCACCTAATTTGCCAGGATCCGGTACCTCTCGCGGCATGATTTATTATTTTTTTCCACTGTTTGCACTGTAAACATTCTAATAAAAGCGATCAGAGTTAAAGTTGCCTCTGCCTCCTCGTTATTTCTCCAGCCCCCCAGAAAAACCATCATGTAAAAGCGCATCCTATCCTGCCACACCGATTCCAGACCTGCTCTCTTATGTGTACATAGAGGTTATGGGGCGGGCCGGCGAGTTAAGTATGCGTATGGCGAGTGTTGTGCAGTGACGTCTAAATGCTTTGAATTAATCAGCACCTTGGAGAGCGCTGTCCATTTCAGCACCATAGATAGTAGGCGGCTACTTGGCTGTTTACTCTGTCTGCTGCGCTGCTACATTGTGTTTGTCACTTTTCTTCTCATGCGTTCCAGTACCTCAGAGCTCCCCGGAACACCCCCCCTCTCGCGCTCACTATGTGTTCCGGGACCTCCCGATTTACAAATTAAGCACTGGAGGTAACCAGTGGTGTACCACAGGGATCAGTATTAGGTCCTCTGCTATTCCTAATCTACATTAATGATTAGGGTTCTGGTATAGTAAGCAAACTTGTTAAATTTGCAGACGACAAAAAAATAGTAGGAGTGACAAACACTGTTGCAGCAGCAAAGGTCATTCAAAATGATCTAGACAGCATTCAGAACTGGGCAGACACATGGCAAATGACATTTAATAGAGAAAAGTGTAAAGTATTGCATGCAGGCAATAAAAATGTGCATTATAAATATCATATGGAGATATACTGAAATTGAAGAAGGAACTATTAAAAAGACCTAGGAGTTTATGTTGACTCAGAAATGTCTTCATCTAGACAATGTGGGGAAGCTATAAAAAAGGCCAACAAGATGTTCGGATATATTGTGAGAAGTGTTGAATTTAAATCAAGGGAAG
The DNA here is from genome assembly GCA_036884735.1 of Huso huso. NCBI lineage: Eukaryota > Metazoa > Chordata > Actinopteri > Acipenseriformes > Acipenseridae > Huso > Huso huso. The sequence continues at coordinate 10,673,617 of CM072690.1, read as the reverse complement.
TAATGTTAAAACTTTACAATGCATTAGTAAGACTTCACCTAGAATATTGTGTTCTGGTCATCTCGTTAAAAAAAGGATATTGCAAGATGGGCTGAAAGTTTACAAACGAGAGGAGGCCATTTGGCCCATCATGCTTGTTTGGTTGTTAGTAGCTCATTTATCCCAGAATCTCATCAAACAGCTTCTTGAAGGATCCCAGGGTGTCAGCTTCAACAACATTACTGGGGAGTTACTAGGTTACACCTCTTTTGGGTAAAACCCCACGTACTGTGGGATGTAACCTACCCAGTATATCAATGTCTGTAACTATCTTTTCAGGGCTCGAATCCCACCTATCGAGATCTGTAGGTTTTCCTGCAGCTTTGTTGCTCAATATTCCATCTGCTGAGGCCTGTAACTTTGCTTACAGTATTGTTTTGCTTTGTTCCTGAATAAGTGTCTTTTGATTGGTGTTACCTGAAGAAGACTGATTTGTTGATAAAGACAATACCACTGCAGCAGTGTGGAGTAGTGGTTAGGGCTCTGGACTCTTGACCAGAGGGTCGTGGGTTCAATCCCAGGTGGGGACACTGCTGCTATACCCTTGAGCAAGGTACTTTACCTAGATTGCTCCAGTAAAAACCCAACTGTATAAATGGGTAATTGTATGTAAAAATAATGTGATATCTTGTAACAATTGTAAGTCGCCCTGGATAAGGGCATCTGCTAAGAAATAAATAATAATAATACTGGCAGTTGTTGAGATATGTGGCCAACTGTGATGTCGTCATTTTGAATGCAGTTGTTTCAGGTATAATTTTTTCAAGCAAGTGATGTCAGCCATACTGATATGGAGAATAAAGTATGGTACAAATTAAATTTGATAAGGTTGAGGTCGAAAAAGATGTTTGTTTAGAGATTGTGGAGCTGTGGAATATAGCAGTCAAAACTGGCTTTTCGATAGGCTGAATACAGAACAGCAGTCAACAATACAGACCATTTGCATTTATTATCAAAGTGGTACAGATTACTGAAATATTGGACCTTGTAACGTACTGTATTAGAAGTAGCTCAGCCAATTATATTAATTTTTATAGCGCTTTTTATACAGCAGGATCTCAGTACATGGTAGAAAAATCAAACCACAATACATTTGTAAAAACATCTACCACAATCATACCATTTAAATAACATATTCAAACAGTACAATAAATATATATATATATATATATATATATACATACACATATACACACACATGCATACATAGATAAATATACTTACATACACACATCCATAATAATAATAATAATAATAATAATAATGCAATATAAAAGTTACATTAAAACCAACTAAGACAAGAAAGCCATTTTATAAAAGTACATTTTCAGTCTTGACTTAAAAACTGTAACGGTCCCAGCTTCCCTGACAGACGCAGGCAGAGCATTACACAATTTAAACCAGCAGCCCCGCATCCTGTGATCTCAGAGTGCGATTCAGAAGATACAGGGTCAGTAACTCCTCAAATAACTGGGTGCTAATCCATTCAAATCAGACTTCATCTCCCCGATAGAGACAAACTGGAACCTATCGGAAAGATAAGACCTAAACCAAGATAGGACACCTCCTGGCAAACCCACTGAACTTTCAAGACGATTCCATAGAATGGAATGGTCCACAGTATCAAAAGCAGCACTAAGATCTGGGAGAATTAAAACTGAAGGAAAGCCAGAGTCAGAGCTTATCAAAAGATAATTTATTACCTTAACAAGGGCCGTCTCGTGCTATGAAATCCAGACTGGAATTTCTCAAATACAGTATTGCAAGTTAGAAACTTGTGTAATTGATTAGTAACAACTCTCTCCAGAACCTTTGATAAAAATGGCAGACTGGATATTGGCCTATAGTTGCTGAGGACTTTAGGGTGGAGGCTTTACCACTGGAACCTTAAATGCAGAGGGAGCTATACCAGAGGAAAGTGATTCATTCATAATTGTTAAAATGCGTGTATTAATAACACAGAAAACATCTTTTAATTATTTGGCAGGGATTGGATCGAGGGCACAAGTAGTAGGTCTCATATGCAGAACTAATGCTGTCAGGTCTTGTAAGGTAATCAGAGAAAAAGCCTCCAACATCGCTCTATCAGTCTAACAGGTTCAGGTAAGAAAGAATGGTCTATAGTAGAAGGAGTCTGTAAAATCTGATCTCTAATGTCAAGTCATTTATTTTGGAAAAACTTTAAGAAGTCATTGCAGTAAAAGAGGAGCCAATTGTGAGGGTAGAAGCATTAGAAGGTGGATTTACTAATTTATCTATGGAACTAAAAAGAAACCTAGGATTATTTGTATTTGTTTCACTCAGGTTAGAATAGTATGAAGATCTAGCCTGGGACAGAGCCTTCCTATATTTAACTTGATGGCTTTTCCATGCAAAGTAAGGAACATGTAGATTATCTTTAAGTATATCTTAAAGGAAGTTTTTGATAAGAAAAATGTTCTACTATTATAACAAACATTCCCAAGTAGGACCACATTATAGATACCTTATACACATATACACATATACACAGACTTCTCAAACATAAAGCAAGCTATTATTGACCGGAGGGTCGTGGGTTCAATCCCAGGTGGAGGACACAGCTGCTGTACCCTTGAGCAAGGTACTTTACCTAGATTGCTCCAGTAAAAACCCAACTGTATAAATGGGTAACTGTATGTAAAAATAATGTGATATCTTGTAACAATTGTACGTCGCCCTGGATAAGGGCGTCTGCTAAGAAATAAATAATAATAATAATAATAATAATAATTAGGCAATGTGACTTTTCAACTGTGCAAGCCCGGCCCACTGTCTATAAAACAATGTAGAGTGCGTGTGGCTGTGCCAGCCCCGCCCACTGTCTATAAAACAATGTAGAGTGCGTGTGGCTGGCACAGCTGAAATGTCACACTGTCACAGGATTTGAATGGCATGAGGAAGGCTGTTCTGCCCTCGCACTTAGGCAAGCTTAAAGTCAGGTTTAGAGACAAATTCTAGTGGAGCAACAGAACCCAGAACCCTCAGAATTATGGAAAACACCATCAAAGAGATGTGAACAAATACAACTAAAATACAATTACATAAAACGACTTCAAAAAAACTAATAAAGAATCCAATAACATTCCAAAACAGATTTCTGAATGGTAAACTTTTCTAATCCATCAAAGCAGACTTGAGTTATGGCTTTGTGAACGCATTACAATCTGAAATGCCTAATGTTGAACTTATCTAACACACAAGTTGTCTGTACTGAAAACTCACACAGTCAGTGTTGTGCATTTCCACTAGAGGCCAGTGAGGTTCTTTGATCCCACAGGGAAATAAATCCTGTTTTGACAGCAGATCTAATGTAATTAGAAGGAGCACTCTTTCAATTCTATGGAAGGTGCTGTGTTATAGTTTGCCTGTATCATCACTATGAAAAGACAGTTGTCATATGTGTAAGCTCTAAAGCTTGTATCCTGACCATACGTAGTGTATCCATTCAAAGTGATTGGAACTAACACAATAATTCCACAGCGCTTACAGGCAGTGTGCTTTCATTTGTTATACAAGACTAAAATGTGCAGTTTTTAAAGAAATTAAGCAAACCTGTAGTTCTGGCAGGGAACACACTTTAGCATTAGATCAAATCACATAAATATAAGGCTACCAAATTTCTGGGAGGCTCAACTGGGACACATGGTGAGCTGGTGGATGGGACTGGGTAAAACTGGAATCGCTTTCTATTGAAATGTAATTTTCCATTAAACAAAAGTGTGCAGTAGTCCCTCGCTGAAGCAGACATGTCTGGAGACAGACAGGTTGTCTGAAATAATGAAGTGTCCAGTGTCATCTCTATGCTAATGATGCCCAGATCCTCCTCTCCTTTCCCCCCCCCTGCCCCCGACGTTTCTTCCTGTATCTCTACCTGTCTCTCGTCCATCTCCTCCTGGATGCACTCACATCATCTCAAACTCAACCTCTCTAAATCAGACCTCTTTTTCTTCCCTCCTCTTCCTCCTCCAATGCTGATCTCTCTATCTCTATTCCTCTTGAATCCACCACCCTCTCTCCCTCCTCATCTACCAAGAACCTCGGTGTCACCCTCGACCCCTCCCTCTCCTACTCTCAGCATATCTCTACTCTGGCACACTCCTGTCGCTTCTTCCTCAGCAACATACGAGGAATTCGCCCCTTCCTCACCGACTACTGTACACAGCTCCTAGTTCAGGCCCTGGTACTGTCCCACCTTGACTACTGCAACTCCCTCCTGGCCAGCCTCCCTGCCTCTGCTATCCGTCAGCTCCAGCTCATCCAAAACTCTGCTGCTCGGCTGCTGCTCCGCCTTTTCCCTGCCTTGTTTCTCCCACACTACACCACTACTCTGCTCTCTGCACTGGCTCCCTATCGCTGCTCGCATCCAATTCAAAACTCTTGTATGCACTGTGACAGGATGGACGTGTGGTGACAGGTAGGTACTGCAGGCAAAAGGCGCAGCGCCAACATTTATTTTCACCCAAAAATAAACAAAAAACACACACACTTGCTCACAGAGCGAAAACAAAACAGTTAAACAAAACTAAATCTTGAACCCAAAACATGTAGATCGGTCAGGCTGGGCAGTAGCCTTCACTAACACAGATTTCTTTTAGTTTCATTTTCTTTTCACTCGCTCTCTCCCATTCCTCCTCTGAACACCCACCACCCGGAATTGATAGTGCTGCAGGTTTATATGCAGGTGACCATCTCCCCATTTAGCAACAAATGAATCACTTAATTAATTCGGGAGATGGCCACCTTCTGCACAAGGTTTTTTAATTATTTCTGGCAGAGGACGAGCACCCAACCTCGCCTCTGCCAGAACACATTTAAAATAAAAACAAAACAATAACCAACCATGCGGCTACGCTGTCATATATATATAAATACAATAAATAAATCATAATACAAACACACACAAAAATAGGAGGAGTGACAAACACTGTTGCAGCAGCAAAGGTCATTCAAAATGATCTAGACAGCATTCAGAACTGGGCAGACACATGGCAAATGACATTTAATAGAGAAAAGTGTAAGGTACTGCACGCAGGCAATAAAAATGTGCATTATAAATATCATATGGGAGATACTGAAATTGAAGAAGGAATCTATGAAAAAGACCTAGGAGTTTATGTTGACTCGGAAATGTCTTCATCTAGACAATGTGGGGAAGCTATAAAAAAGGCCAAAGATGCTCAGATATATTGTGAAAAGTGTTGAATTTAAATCAAGGGAAGTAATGTTAAAACTTTATAATGCATTAGTAAGACCTCACCTCGAATATTGTGTTCAGTTCTGGTCACCTCGTTACAAAAAGGATATTGCTGCTCTAGAAAGAGTGCAAAGAAGAGCAACCAGAATTATCTCGGGTTTAAAAGGCATGTCGTATGCAGACAGGCAAAAAGAAATGAATCTATTCAGTCTTGAACAAAGAAGACTACGCGGTGATCTGATTCAAGCATTCAAAATTCTAAAAGGTATTGACAATGTCGACCCAGGGGACTTTTTCGACCTGAAAAAGGAAACAAGGACCAGGGGTCACAAATGGAGATTAGATAAAGGGGCATTCAGAACAGAAAATAGGATGCACTTTTATACACAGAGAATTGTGAGGGTCTGGAACCAACTCCTCAGTAATGTTGTTGAAGCTGACACCCTGGGATCATTCAAGAAGCTGCTTGATGAGATTCTGGAATCAATAAGCTACTAACAACCAAACGAGCAAGATGGGCCTCCTCTCGTTGGAATGCGGAAGTAACGTCTATTTATTTTTTACCAGATGCCCTTATCCAGGGCAACTTACAATTGTTACAAGGTATCACATTATTTTTTACATACAATTACCCATTTATACAGTTGGGTTTTTACTGGAGCAATCTAGGTAAAGTACCTTGCTCAAGGGTACAGCAGCAGTGTCCCCCAACTGGGATTGAACCCACGACCCTCTGGTCAAGAGTCCAGAGCCCTAACCACTACTCCACACTGCTGTCTTGTTTGTAAACGTTCTTATGTTCTTATGTACTATGTGCTCTTACTGGAACTCGTATAAGCAAATATTTTTACTATAAGTTTACTGCTCTTAGTTGAACTCGCTCTTAAATGTAATTATTTACTATATTCTTTATTTTGCTCTTATTTGAATTTGATCTTTTTTGCTACTGATTTTACTGTACTTTACAATTGCTCTGATCTATAATGTAATATTCCGTAATGTCATATTCTGTAATGTCATATTTTACAATGTGATATTTTGTAATGTGATACTTTGTACTGTGATATTTTGTAACAGTTGTAAGTCACCCTGGATAAGGGCGTCTGCTAAGAAATAAATAAATAATAATAATAATTTTAATAGTAAAATCAAATATATACCTAGCACACTTTCTTTTTACTTTAGCCTATAGACTACCAGTAACACAAAAACAGGCGACAGCATTGCACACATTACAAAATATTAACACAAAATAGATCATGCACTCGGATATCCGTTACCCAGATACAGGTAAGTCGTGTTTTACCAGCTGTATTAAAATTAAAATCAATCCTCATTATATATATGTAACAAATTAATACACTTACCCGTCACACATGATTTCCGACTCCGTCACCAGTTTTCTGATACAAAGCCCATCTCCTCAATGTTACAGTTTATCTGAATATCCATCACAGCCCACATTTAAAAAAAAAAATCTCTCTAATGCCAAATCAGTCTGTCTTATATTGTGCAGTTACACAGCGCTTCCTCCAGTTTCACCTGACGAAAATGCAGCCAAAACAAAGTGAACGAGACAAGCTAGGGTAATGTAACAGTTAATCATTAAACAGTTTTAGATACTGTGATGTTTTTTTTTAAATTTTTTATCTGTGATCTTTTGCTGCTTTTGTGCATTTTTATTTGCAAGTGAACTGTGACATTAGGGCCTTATTGAGCACTATATTCTGCAATTTTGAATACTGACTTTGGATACTGTTTTAATTCTGGAAACTGTTTTTTTTATCTTTTGGTTTTGCTAAATTTCATTGCCTTTTATGTTTTACGCAGTTCTGTGCATTGATAACATTTAGATTTCATTTTGTGTTAGGTCGTTAATGGGAAATGTTACATACCGCTACAATACATACCGGATTTAAAAGTATGTACTGTATTACAGTTAACGTGTCATCTCTTTAATTTTGGCAAGTGATATTTTTAGAATCATATCGTTCTGAATTAAAATACTAGTTCTGTTAAGAATATAGTACTGTACCAACAAAAACAATACAGTACATCTAAATGGAAGCCTTCTTATTTTAAAACACAGTCCTTTCAGATATGTATTTTTGATATTGTCCGTTTTTCAGGGAACACACAAAATGGTTGGAACGGGCCAAAATGAAATAATCAGATATGCGTCACACGCGTTTAACCGTCACTGAAGTCAAAATTGTATAGGGTTGGATATGTGAGTGCTGACTGTATTATGCTATACAGTACCTTACATATACTGCACACATTTTACAGAAATAAATACTTTTGAAATGTACATAGAAAATGTTACAGTGCATGAGTGGCTACAAGTAAAACTCATAGCACAACCTGCTGCTTTTGTTTTCTGTTGGTTTGAGTCCGACTTTCTGTGCAAAAGCAATTGAAGCTTCAGATTCTGAATTTTAATTGTAGACACATCTTCGTTTCGAACCACTGGTTTCGAATGGCCTCTGTTAATCACATACTTCATATTAACGATTTAGGAGGCTACTTGTTTCTGTTTGTCCGTTTATTTTCATGCAGTCTTTGTTTTTTCATACAGTTGTTGTTTTTTCAGGAAAGGCAATCTCTTAAGTTATTCTAATTGTCCCATTCCTGCTCCTGCTCCTGCTCTACTCTATCCATGCACGTTGAAGCTGTGTCTGTGACTGGCTTCTTGGGCTTCACAAAACACACACTTCCGTTTGATGCAGTTTCAGCTGTAATGCAGTGTTTGTGTGGTGACTCCTACAGAAAGAGCTGTTACTGCAGTTTCAGCTGTGATGCAGTGTTTGTGTGGTGACTCTTCAGAAAGAGCTGTTACTGCAGTTTCAGCTATGATGCAGTGTTTGTGTGGTGACTCTTCAGAAAGAGCTGTTACTGCAGTTTCAGCTGTGATGCAGTGTTTGTGTGGTGACTCCTACAGAAAGAGCTGTTACTGCAGTTTCAGCTGTGATGCAGTGTTTGTGTGGTGACTTCAGAAAGAGCTGTTACTGCAGTTCCAGCTGTGATGCAGTGTTTGTGTGGTGACTCTTCAGAAAGAGCTGTTACTGCAGTTTCAGCTGTGATGCACTGTTTGTGTGGTGACTCTTCAGAAAGAGCTGTTACTGCAGTTTCAGCTGTGATGCAGTGTTTGTGTGGTGACTCTTACAGAAAAGAGCTGTTACTGCAGTTTCAGCTGTGATGCAGTGTTTGTGTGGTGACTCTTCAGAAAGAGCTGTTACTGCAGTTTCAGCTGTGATGCAGTGTTTGTTGGTGACTCTTCAGAAAGAGCTGTTACTGCAGTTTCAGCTGTGATGCAGTGTTTGTGTGGTGACTCTTCAGAAAGAGCTGTTACTGCAGTTTCAGCTGTGATGCAGTGTTTGTGTGGTGACTCTTACAGAAAGAGCTGTTACTGCAGTTTCAGCTGTGATGCAGTGTTTGTGTGGTGACTCTTCAGAAAGAGCTGTTACTGCAGTTTCAGCTGTGATGCAGTGTTTGTGTGGTGACTCTTCAGAAAGAGCTGTTACTGCAGTTTCAGCTGTGATGCAGTGTTTGTGTGGTGACTCTTCAGAAAGAGCTGTTACTGCAGTTTCAGCTGTGATGCAGTGTTTGTTGGTGACTCTTCAGAAAGAGCTGTTACTGCAGTTTCAGCTGTGATGCAGTGTTTGTGTGGTGACTCTTACAGAAAGAGCTGTTACTGCAGTTTCAGCTGTGATGCAGTGTTTGTGTGGTGACTCTTCAGAAAGAGCTGTTACTGCAGTTTCAGCTGTGATGCAGTGTTTGTGTGGTGACTCTTCAGAAAGAGCTGTTACTGCAGTTTCAGCTGTGATGCAGTGTTTGTGTGGTGACTCTTCAGAAAGAGCTGTTACTGCAGTTTCAGCTGTGATGCAGTGTTTGTGTGGTGACTCCTACAGAAAGAGCTGTTACTGCAGTTTCAGCTGTGATGCAGTGTTTGTGTGGTGACTTCAGAAAGAGCTGTTACTGCAGTTTCAGCTGTGATGCAGTGTTTGTGTGGTGACTCTTCAGAAAGAGCTGTTACTGCAGTTTCAGCTGTGATGCAGTGTTTGTGTGGTGACTCCTACAGAAAGAGCTGTTACTGCAGTTTCAGCTGTGATGCAGTGTTTGTGTGGTGACTCTTCAGAAAGAGCTGTTACTGCAGTTTCAGCTGTGATGCAGTGTTTGTGTGGTGACTCTTCAGAAAGAGCTGTTACTGCAGTTTCAGCTGTGATGCAGTGTTTGTGTGGTGACTCCTACAGAAAGAGCTGTTACTGCAGTTTCAGCTGTGATGCAGTGTTTGTTTGGTGACTCTTACAGAAAGAGCTGTTACTGCAGTTTCAGCTGTGATGCAGTGTTTGTGTGGTGACTCTTACAGAAAGAGCTGTTACTGCAGTTTCAGCTGTGATGCAGTGTTGTGCTGTGGATCAAGGCCCACTCATAGCTATAGCAGAAGAGAGCACCAGAATTCAATGACTGTGTTTGTCCACAGGTTCTATTGGTGAAGGTGATCTGTGCAAGGGCATTAATTAACCAGGTGGATCCTTTTCTCATGCTTTTCTACATAAATCAGGGGCTGTTAACATATGAGGGGAAGAGTCGAATACAAAACATTTCTGTGATAGTTATTTAATACATGTCATATTTGCGTCCTAGCAAGATTCAAAACATCTTGAAAAGAGCTTTGTTTGGGTCTCCAATTGGCTCACCTGGTAAAGGCATAACCATGTGGATGCTACTGGCCAGGTCCCTGGTAATCTAAATCCTCACAATTCTGTAGTAGACGCTACTGGCCAGGTGCCTGATAATCTTGAGCAGACACCTGCAGGGCTGGCCTGTGTAGTCCGGTAGCTTGCCCACATCTGCTGTAAAGCTAAAGAGGCAACTGGTTTTGCCCACTGACCTTCAGGTCTCGTGCACTGTTGTGGTGAGTGTAATTGGACATTGGAATTGTGGAGGCAAAAGTCTGTTAAAGCAAACATTAAAATATAATGCAACTTATACAAGCTACATGTGCTGCACAAAGTAGCCTATACTAATGTACTCCCTCCAGGGCATGAGCAAAAACACTACATGAAATTGCAGTTGCATTTCATCTTTGCCTGTGTGTGGGTGTCCTACATGTTTTCTTTCCATCTTACTGTTCCGCGTGATAAAGTAATGTAGGCTTGTTTACATAAGAACATAAGAACATAAGAATGCATCAGAATTTCCAGCAGCAATCCATGTTAAAACTGTACAGAAACACTCTAACCCTGGGGTGATGGGTGTATGTGTCTTGTATGTATGAACTAAGCTGGCAAGCCTTCATATGACTTGTGTTTCACATGCAATTTTGTATTTTCATTTTCATCCATTTCTAAACCTACAAGATGAGAGCATCTGGGAAAACTATAAATACGAAAGAAACAAAACACATTGCATTCATACCTTCAAGAATGCAGTATATGCACAACACTGTTACATTTATTGTTAGCCAAAAAGAAAAGAATAAGTAACTGTCACACGGCTGGCTGAGTGATTACGTCAGACCCAGGAAAGGAAACACACACAGGACGGTGAAATGATGAAGGCGCTTGCTTGCGCTGGTTTATTGTAAATAAAAAGGTTGTACAAAACAGAAAACAGAGACTGAACAAACAAAACGGCGCGTTGGCCAAAGTAAATAGTCAAACAAAACGGATTAACATTAACAAACGGTGGACGGACAGACACACAAACACGGTGAGTTTAAACAAACAAGTATCGTGCTGGTCCTACCAGCACGCAATAGCAATTGTTATCTTTTTAGTTTCTCCTTCTCCACACTCGTTCTCCACTCACCGAACACACAACCCCGAGTGAATGAAACGTGCATCTATATATACTGTTGTGCTGGGATTCAATTACTAATTAATAATTCACTTGAATCCCAGCACGTGAATTAATTATGTGCAACCTCGTGCTCACATATTATATACTTTAAATGCACGTGAAGTGATGTGCCCTCCTCGTGCCTAAATACAATTCTACATCTTAAATAACTTGTGCTGCACACACCCATTTATATCCCGTGCAGCCATCTCTATACACCAACATTAACACACGCAACATACCATACAGAAATGCACACAGGGGCGGGGCACATTGCCACAGTAACATAGAAAAAAATAAATATGTACATACATACTTCCTTCTTTTCTCTATGTACATTTTACTTTCCAATGCATTTAAATTATGATTTGTATTTCCCCTTTCCCACCCTCTACCCTACCAGACTGTTCAATTCACATTTAACCCTCACTACAGTATGTGTCTGTAACAGGGCGAGGAGCCCTATACAGTTATTGTTTATTTATTTTTAGAACAGGGTTTTCCCCTCCGCCCCTGTGCAGTATATTTTGTATTTGTGTTGTTTTATGATTTATTAGTGTATTTGTATTGACGGCAAAGCGCCGTGTGTTTATGTTTTATTTTTAAAATACCTCGTGGGAAAGCATGACTGTCAGCTAGTGATTACACTATGTAACACAATATTTGTTCCTGGGTAGTAAGTGTTATTTCCTAATTGCTTATGCCTCAAAAGTATAGAAAATGGCTATTATTCCCCACAAACTTTGCTTTTGTGACCAGGACAGTGATATTTTGAAATTTACCTATTTCCAATGAGAAAACGGGCGAATTTGTGTCTTTTCGTTCACATAAAGTCAGAAAAAAACAACATATGAATCCAAATTAACATGTATTTATACTAAAGTAATACAAAAATGACTACAAAAGATTTAGAAGTGAGTAGTTTTTCGAGATTTACGATTATACTGTAAATCACTTTCACGAATCAGCCCCCAAATGTAGTCTCCCATCATGTTCTCGTTATACTGGCCTTGGTAGCGGTGTTCAAAGTCCAGTATATCCTGGTGGAAGCGCTCACCTAGCTCCTCCGAGTACGCTCCCATGTTCTCCTTGAATTTATCAAGATGAGCATCAAGGATATGGACTTTGAGGGACATCCTACAGCCCATTGTGCCGTAGTTCTTCACCAGAGTCTCAACCAGCTCCACATAGTTTTCGGCCTTGTGATTGCCCAGGAAGCCCCGAACCACTGCGACAAAGCTGTTCCAAGCCGCTTTCTCCTTACTAGTGAGCTTCTTGGGGAATTCATTGCACTCCAGGATCTTCTTTATCTGTGGTCCGACGAAGACACCGGCTTTGACCTTTGCCTCAGACAGCTTAGGGAAGAAGTCTTGAAGGTACTTGAAGGCTGCTGGTCCCACCTCCACCAGCAGAGGGAGAGTTCCTGCTGGTTCCGCCTCCATCTCTGTGGGAGGACTGTGTGTCGCTCCCACCTCCACCAGCAGAGGGAGAGTACCTGCTGGTCCCACCTTCACCAGCAGAGGGAGAATACCTGCTGGTGCCACCTCCACCGCCCTGGGAGGACTGTGTGTCGCTCCCACCTCCGCCAGCAGAGGGAGAGTACCTGCTGGTTCCACCTCCACTGCTGTGGGAGGACTGGGTCTCGCTCCTACCTCCACCAGCAGAGGGAGAGTACCTGCTGGTCCCACCACCACCCGAGAAAGAGGAGCAGGAGCTGCCTCTCTCTTCAGGACAGGACGGACTGGGACAAGATCCAGAGGGTCCGTTGCCGCCCTGTCGTGCATCGCCCGGGGATGCCAGTTCGCCATCGCCCGGGGATGCCAGTTCACCATCGCCCGGGGATGCCAGTTCGGCATTGCCCGGGGGTGCCAGTTCGCCATCGCCCGGAGGTGCCTGCCTTGCACCGCCCAAGGATGCCTGCCTTGCACCGCCCAAGGATGCCTGCCTTGCACCGCCTAAGGATGCCTGCCTTGCACCGCCCAAGGATGCCTGCCTTGCACCGCCCAGGGATGCCTGCCTTGCACCGCTCAGGGATGCCTGCCTTGTACCGCTCAGGGATCGCCTGGGGCTGCCTGTTGCTCTGCATCGCCTGGGGCTGCCTGTTGCTCCGCACCAGTTACAGGGTACGAGGGAGAAGTGGAGCTCCCGCTGCCGCCTCCATGGCCAGGGGGCTCCCCTCCCGAGTTCGCCTCCGGAGGGTCCGCTGCTGCTGCCATCGCCTCCCGAGGGTCCGCTGCTGCTGCCGTCGCCTCCCGAGGGTCCGCTGCTGCTGCTGCCGTCGCCTCCCGAGGGTCCGCCCCTGCTGCCGTCACCTGGGGTCGTCGAGGGTCCTGCTTCGCCTGGGGTCATCGAGGGTCCTGCTTCGCCTGGGATCGCTACCAGTCCTGCCATGCGGCAGGAAATAATATGGCTGGAGCCCCATGAAGGGGAGCTGCCAGCCACGAAGAAGGAGGGGGGGGTCAGGAGACCAGCTCCCCCAGCCGCACTTTTGTGGCAGGAGAAATTGTGGTCGGCGCCCCACGGAGGAGAGCTGCCGGTCACGAAGAAGGGTGGGGAGGTCAGGAGACCATCTCCTCCAGCCGCACTTTCGCGGCAGGAGAAATTGTGGTCGGAGTCCCACGGAGGGGAGCTGCCGGCCATGAAGAAGGGGAAGGAGGTCTGGAGACCACCCCCAAAATTTAATTTTATTGACGGTGAAGCGCTGTGTGTTTTTGTTTTATTTTTAAAATACCTCGTGGGAAAGCGTGACTGTCAGCTAGTGATTATTGAATTAGCTGGCAGTCACGCATAATAATTCTACCCGTGCAGATTGTGGCCGAGAATAATTGCCAGCTAGTTAACCCCCTCGGCCACGGTATAAAAAGCCTGCAGCTCTCCATGTTCCGGGTGGGTGTATAAGGAGCGAAAGAGTGGAGAGAGCGAGTGGAGCGAGAGAGAAAACAAAACGAAAATTAAAAGATTCCAGGAACAGTGTCAGCAACTGCCCAGCCTGACCTGGGATCGTAGTATTTTTGTGCGAGATTTGTTTTTGTTTACCTTTTTATTTCGCTCTGTGAGCAAGTCTTTTTTTGTTAAAACCTTTTATTTATTTTTGTATTTAAAATAAAGCAGGCGCCGCGTCTTTTGTTTTCAACTGCAGTAGTTGGTGTCAGTTTGTTTACGTTCCTGCTTCTGCCTTGGCGTCACCGCCCAGCCACCCTGTCACAGTGTCATTAACTGTTAATCATGCTGAGAAATTGACCCCCACCTCCTCAGTGTTCCATCTTATCATTGACCCTGTATATTAGCCTCTCATGAGAAGCAGTTTCAGCAAGGGCTTTGTGCCACTCTGCATATGTGGGAGGACTTTTATCCTTCCAATGTCTCAGTATGATTCTCTTGGCTGTAGTTATAGCCACCATTACCATTTTACCTGCCTGTCATTTAAACTGTCACCTGTGCTATTCTTATTTAAAAGGCATAATGCCAGATTGTAGTTCCAATTACTAAAACAATTTGCTGCATAACCTACTGCCAGAAATGTTTTAATTTAGCACACCCCCAAAACATGTGCACAATGTCACCAGTTTCCTCCAGCCACTTCCAACATGCCTTTCAATCTCTCAGTCCCAGCCTATTCATTTTAGCAGGAGTCCAGTACATTCAATTAAGTATCTTAAACTGCATCAGTTTTAACCTAGCATCTCGCATTGGATAAATCATATTTTCTACCAAACTGTCCCATTCTTTCTCTTTATACTCTTCCCCAAGGTCTTGTTCCCACACCACTTTGCAATCTGAGGCTGTTTTGTCAATAAGAAAGCTATATATGAATGAGGCTGTTGGTATAGTTTTAGGTTAGGAAGCCTCGATCCACCTCCTGCTGGAGTCTGGATAACTTTAAGCGAGCTCTTTTCCCACTCCAGAGAAGCTGAGTAATCAGTCTATCTATTGTTTTAAAGTATTTTACGGGCATTATGAGAGGCAGCATTTTTAAAGTTGGTCTGTATTGTAGTTATCAGTGCAAATATGTTGTCCTCCATCATATGGTCCAGACTGGGGTTCACTAGAATTCCCAGGTATTTTAAGTTCTTGTGTACCCATCTGAATTTCCACTTTTGGAATTCCTGCAGGGGGTGGTATTTTGAGAGGCATCACCTCAGACTTGTCCCAGTTTACATTATAACCTGATATATCAGAAAAGGTTCCCACTAAATCTGGCAGTGTTGGTATTGTGGTCTGGGGATTTGAGGCTATTAATAGTACATCGTCTGCATATAAAAGCAGTTTATGCTCCTGGTTTCCAATAGAAATACCTTGTATAGATTTATGAACCCTGATGGCTTCTGCCAATGGTTCCAAAGCAAGGATAAACAATAGTGGGGACAGGAGGCCCCCTTGTCTTGTGCCTCTGCTAAGTTGAGAGGAGTGTGACTGTAGGCCATTTGTAATTACTGCAGCCGTGGGTTTCCACACGCTGTCTTCCTAGCGACAGCGTGTGGAAGCGACATCGTGGGAGAAGTACAGTCGTGGACAAGTACAGCGCAGTTAGAAGCAGTTTGAAAGCAGGTTGACAGCTGCAGAAGCTACACTAAACAAAAAAATGGTCTTCAAGCCAGTAATCTGTGACAACTGCATGATGTGGGAAATCCGAGAAAACCCAACAGAGCTCAACCAAGTTTGTGTAAAGTGCCGCACCATCCAGGACTTGCTTCAGCGATTAAGCCTGCTAGAAAAGGAGATGGAGGAAATGAGACAGCAACAGGAGCTTGAGGAGCTGACACACCCACAATTCATGGAAGTCTGCACCCCTAGCAGACTGAAAGCCACCAGGGAGATGGAAGAGAGTCGAAACAGCTGGGTTCAAATAGGCAGAAGCAGGGAAAAAAGAAACTTCGTCAAACACAACCACCAGAAATCCAGACATCCAAACATTTGAGCCACTTCAACATTTAGATGACCAAAACCAACATCAAGAGAATGAAAGAAACAACACCCAGGACCCTATAAACAGTGCTGACCAGCCAGCAAAAAAGAAGGGAGGTCATGATTGTTGGGGACTCCATACTGAGAAACACAGCAAGTTCAGTTCGCAGTTTGGACCCCTTACTACAACAGTGTGCTGCCTTCCAGGAGCCTCTGTCAAGCACATCACTGAGAACGTGGACAGGCTCCTAGAACGAACTGGAGATGACCCGGTAGTAGTCGTCCACATTGGTACAAACAACATTGGAAGAGACAGGCCAAGATCCCTGCAGAACAAATTCAGAGAGCTAGGAAGGAAATTAAAAGACAAGACCAAACTGTGGTATTTTCTGGGATACTGCCCGGCGCCTTGCAAAGGACCATATGGACAGCTGGAAATACAAAATCAAAATGCATGGCTGAAATCATGGTGCACACAGGAAGGCTTCACCTTTCTTGAACATTGGAGCACTTTCTACAACAAGGACTATCTATACAGGTGGGACGGACTGCACTTAAACAGAAAGGGAACCAATCTACTCGGAGAAAGGATCCTTCAGGCGGTACAGAAGCATTTAAACTAGAAAGGAGGGGGGGAGAAAACAAAAAAACAGAAGGGAGACTACATCAAAACAAGGGCAACAACTCAGGTAAGACCACTATTAAATGTATTTATCTTAATGCTAGAAGTCTCAGAAACAAAATGTTAGAACTTGAAGCTACTGCACTAACAAGTAACTACGATGTGATAGGTGTTACAGAAACTTGGTTGTCTGAGAGTGATGGAGACAAATATAATATCAGTGGGTACACACTGTATAGGAAAGACAGGCAGGACAGAAGAGGCGGAGGGTGGCTATACATAAGAAATAGCCTTGAAGCCCAGGTGTTAAATCAGGACAAAGAAAACAATGCAGAATCAATATGGGTCAGAATAATGGACACAAATTCAAAGGGCATAATAATAGGAGCATGCTATAGACCGCCAAATTCAGACGCTGAGCAAAATAATCTGTTGTACAATGACATTAGAAATCGTAGAAAAGGAGAAGCCATACTAATGGGGTTTCAACTTCCCCATATAAAATGGGAAACCCAATGGGGGAAGACCATATTGAAATGGTGGAAATGACAAATGACTGCTTCCCCAATTTGTTAACAAAGTCTTTTCAAATAATGAAGACCTGGTCGTGGTTTATCATTTTCTTTAATAACCTGATTGATCCGTGTTGAAACTAATTTTGCTCAAATGTTGACTAAATTATTGAGCAAGGAGACTGGCCTGTAGCTGCCAATTTTGAGGATCTTTGTCAGAAAACATCCACAGAAAAGGGTGGCTGTCTTTTTTATGAATTAAAAGATCAATTAAAAAAAATATTAGGCACTTTACAGAGCGTTTAATTAATCATTCATACATGGGGGCTAAAACCAATTCCAAAATGTTCCAAGAGAACATTGTGCTAATTAAGAGACACAAATGGCATTGTATGTTTTATGTAAGGTTTCTGGACTGTGGCAAAGTGGTTTGTCCAGTTTAAATAACTTTAGCATAACAGAGGCAGAAGGTGAAGTGGTGATGATGGTGCTCAGGAAAATAGACACAAGACAGTTCAGTCTCTTGGTGAAAAGACTGGAAAATAGCAAGCTCTTTATTTGAACCAGGTAACTACAGACCAAATAATAATACCTGGCTCTACACAACAATGTGTGTAGCTCAGGCAAACCACTTGACTTTTTTTCAGTCCATTGAAAAATAACTGCAAAATCCACTAAACAAGACACACACAAACAAACAATAGTGGGTCACAAGTCCAGAGGAGTGCTCTTAGTGAAAGTGGTGATTTACAGGTTTATTCGGTACAATGGTGAAGTGGAGTCCGGGTTTAACCCTTTGCGGTCCATTTATAGTGGCAAACTCGCGTCAGGCGTCAGGTCTAATTAATTTTCACACGCGCAGTTAATTTTAGACAGCTGTTTAAAAGTATTTTTTCCACAGTCAAACGGGTTTAAATGGCCCTGCATATCAAAGCAAACTCACTAGGCATCTCAGCCCCGCCCCCCACCCTTCGTTTGCTATAAGCGTTCACCTATGTAAGAAATAAATAATAATAATAATAGTCGTACACATACCCGATCGATCATCTCCGGATCACTTCGTTTTATCACCAAACTCCTCAATAATGCGATCCAAGTCATTATTTTATTATCATATAACATCTCAAAAAGCTCTGCAAATGTCCGTGTTTTCTGTGCGCTGATTCAGTCAGCCAACTTGTTTTGAATTTAAATCAAGGGAAGTAATGTTAAAACCCAATGCATTCTGATACCAGATACCACCTGTATGACTATTCATGAGATGCAAGAAGAGCAACCAGAATTATCCCGGTTTTATTTATTTATTTATTTATATTCAGTCTTGAACAAAGAAGACTTGTCGCGATCCATTCAAACATTCAACTGAATGGTTAGACAATGTCAACCCGGGGACTTTTGACTTGAAAAAGAAAAAGGACTAGGGAAACCCGTTTTTTTAAAGGGGCGTTGAAAATATAGGCACTTTTTGATGTCGGACTCCCCAGTAATGTCCGACAAAGGGATCCTTCAAGAGGAATAATTGGGATCAATGTCGGACCAAAGTCCGACAATGGACCTCGTTTGTAAAATGTTCTTATGGTTAATTGCTGGCGGGTTAGCTACAGATTTCTCCCGGAGGTTAGCCTTCTATAATGACAAGCACAGACAGTTAGCAACAAACAAAACACTTAACACTCACGGTAATTAATTACTTCCATTTCCCAAATGGGTTCTTTCAGTAATCATAACAAAGGAACAGATTACATCATCACATCCGTTATATCCTTTAGTCACGCCCCTGCGATAGCTAGTTCAATCACTCCTCCGGTGAAAAATCTTTGACTGACACATGGCATACCGCATTAGGGCGATGACTTTGGGCATTGTGAAACACAACTCGGTCCCCCTTCCTGGATGGCTGGCTTACAGGTTTACCCTGGAATGAACTGTTTAGGCCATCCAGTATGAGGCACTCTGTTCCTGTTAATTTTAAGCGCCCTAACAGGTCAGGAGGAGATTGTTGATATAGATTCATTCACTCACTGTCACATGGACCTAATGTTATTTTTAATTTTTATAAAACTCATTCGTTTTATCACCAATTCCATCCAATCCAGATATTTTTACTTGATCTCAAAAAAGTTGTGTTAGCTTCCATTACCTCTTCCAATTTTATTGATACCAGATACCATATCAATCCATTCCCTATCCTTTCATAATTAAGTTGTTGGTAGGTTTATTTTTCCAAAAAAAAACCCATTGGCTTTGATGTCGGACCCAGTCCGACAAAGGACTAGCTGTCCGTCAGATCTCACGGTAATTAATTACTTCCATTTCCCAAATGGGTTCTTTCAGTAATCATAACAGTTTTTTAAAAATATTTAAAGCAGTTATTCATTTCTTCATGTTTAGTGACCAAATTCCAATTTGATTGGTTCTTAACTCCGCCCCCTTCCTGGATGGCTGGCTTCCAACTGACCCTGGAATCTGTCATCCTATTCTCCCTTGTCAGGAGGGAGATTTTTAGCTGACTTGTCACATGGACCTAAGTTTTAATTTTTTGCCTTTTATTCCTGATTCATATGTTCTTTCAATTTTAATCTGTATATTTCCAAAAAAGCATTCTTATATTTTGCTTCTGTTATTCATTATTGATAGTGACCAAATTCCTGATTGGTGTTAATTGCTCTTATCTGTCCTATTCCCTTGTTTTTCCCTCTCAAGTGTTTTTTTAATCCTGATTCATATGTTCTTTGTTTTTCTGTACATTTATACCTGTTCTTTTATTTTTTGTTAGTTGCTGTGTATTTTATTAGGACTCCCTATATCTAATTTTTCTACATTTAACCTGTGTATTTTTTGTTTGTTTTGCCTCAGTATTATTATTTGCAGTATTATTATTTTGAAAAAATATTTCAGTTTGTAGCTCTTTAGAAAGTGCACTATCGTGTAGTAAGCTAGTATTCATACGCCAAGCCCTTGTCTTTTCACACTTTCAGGTAGCATGTCTATCGGAGCATGGTCTGTTAGTGCAATTGTACCGATGCCGCAGGATCTTACTTTATCTATTAGAACATGTGAAATTAGGAAATAGTAAAATGTAAGGTCTTTTGATGATGGATTAACCAACCTCCAAATGTCATGCAGGCCAGACTCCTTGCACAACTTATGAATGGCTTCCTGAGTTTTTGATGCTCTAGCATTACCAGGTTTAGATTTATCAAGAAAAACATCCATAACCCGATTGTAGTCGTCGTCGTCGTCGTCCCCCCCCCCCAACACTACTGGAAAATCACCCAAATCAACTATTGTTCTGTTTAGTTGTACAAACAAATCTGGGTCTTCCTGATTTGGAGCATAGATGTTCCCTAAGATTAAATTATGTCCTGGAATATTTACCAATAATAATCTAATTCTGCCTTCCTGATCTTTGTATTCTTTTCCACTTTTACTTGGATACTCTTGGAGGATAATCTGGTTACTCCCCTCTGCTCTTTGGTATATGTATGATGAGCACTTTCTATCCATCTGCCCTGTATTCTAAAGGTCTCCCTTTCTAACAGATGTGTCTTTGCAGCATTACTATATCAGCCCATTTTTGCTTAATGTAATTCACAACCTTTCGCCTCTTCACATAGCTTTTTAACCCATTGACATTCCATGAGGTGATCGTAATGTTGTTAAATGCCATATCCACTATTAGACTTAATATTTTTAAGGATTGCAGCCATATTGTAAGTAATCTTGCATAAACTGCAGCATGGGAAGTTGACGGAAATCTACAATTCCAATGACATTCTAAATTAAAATAACCATAGTGACATTTAGATTGAAGAAATTGACTTATACATTGCCTGTACATGTCTGGTGTGCTCTCCTTATAACTAATTTCTGATAAGACTCCCCTCCCCATCTCAAGAAACAAAACAATGACAAAAATGTGTGTTCATCCTCTGCTTGATTTTGTTCAAGCAGAGGATGAACACACATGCTCAGATATGAAACAGGTAAAAAGTTAAAAATGAAGGCATTTCCCATTAGACTGAGAAACATACCAATTACCATGCAAATAACGAGAGGAAAGCATCCCTTCAGACTGAGAAACATACCAACTACCATGTAATAACGAGAGGAAAGCATCCCTTCAGACTGAGAAACATACCAATTACCATGTAATAACGAGAGGAAAGCATCCCTTTAGACTGAGAAACATACCAACTACCATGTAATAACGAGAGGAAAGGATCCCTTCAGACTGAGAAACATACCAATTACCATGTAATATTGAGAGGAAAGCATCCCTTTACACTGAGAAACATACCAATTACCATGCAGTAACGAGAGGAACAAGATATGGGGTTATGACAGTACAGAATCAGTAAATTGACGAAAGAACATACTGAAAATCAGGCCATCATTTAGTTTTAGATCACATAATCCACCCACGCCAAAAAGCAGTGGGTGACTTGAGAAAGAACACTAATGATTAACATTGAGATTCAGCTTGCTAAGTAGATTTAACACAAAGTTCCAGCTGACCTGCTTTTAGTAGCACGTACAAACAATCAAATAGCATTTCCTTTTCAGGAGTAGAAACTGGACATAACAAAAACTTAAAACAAATTCAAGCTTCTTTAAAATACTGTGTTTCTGTAGCTCAAAAGGCACCAAATTATTCTTAGAGCGAGCAATGGACACGAATTCCTATAGGTTTAACCAAGCCTTTTATGTACAGTGCTAACCTCTCACAATAAGAATTGATTGAGTTCACAGGTCCAGCCATGATCTAACCCAGTTTATGGTTGCATCACCACAATACATTTATGAATACAAAATAAGCCTTAAAAAATAACTGATAAAATATAACCAATTCATCATAAACAAAGAAGCTGAAAATACTGAAAATGTTGTACCCTCTGCTTGTATCACTCAGTCATGTACTGTAATATTAAACCTTAAATGACAATATTACACTATGCAGAAACTGCTGTAGAGAGGGAATTTTGTTTCAAGATATCCTAAAAAAGGGGGGCTGTTATACAAAATGTGTATAAAGAAAACAACTGTGCTATGAACAAATGATACAAAAAGGTCTAAGTCAAACATAAGAACATAAGAAAGAAAGAAAGTTTACAAACGAGAGGAGGCCATTCAGCCCATCTTGCTCGTTTGGTTGTTAGTAGCTTATTGATCCCAGAATCTCATCAAGCAGCTTCTTGAAGGATCCCAGGGTGTCAGCTTCAACAACATTACTGGGGAGTTGGTTCCAGACCCTCACAATTCTCTGTGTAAAAAGTGCCTCCTATTTTCTGTTCTGAATGCCCTTTATCTAATCTCCATTTATGACCCCTGGTCCTTTTTTTCTTTTTCAAGTCAAAGAAGTCCCCGGGTTGACATTGTCTATACCTTTTAGGATTTTGAATGTTTGAATCAGATCGCCGCGTAGTCTTCTTTGTTCAAGACTGAATAGATTCAATTCTTTTAGCCTGTCTGCATACGACATGCCTTTTAAACCCGGGATAATTCTGGTTGCTCTTCTTTGCACTCTTTCTAGAGCAGCAATATCCTTTTTGTAACGAGGTGACCAGAACTGAACACAATATTCTAGGTGAGGTCTTACTAATGCATTGTAGAGTTTTAACATTACTTCCCTTGATTTAAATTCAACACTTCTCACAATATATCCAAGCATCTTGTTAGCCTTTTTTATAGCTTCCCCACATTGTCTAGATGAAGACATTTCTGAGTCAACATAAACTCATAAACCCCTCTATTTGTTAATGTACCTGGCGCTACTCTTAAAAAAATGACCTGGCCATTTCAATCTCCATTGTATTCTCTGAAATCCTCCTTGTACTTTCCAGACCCTGGGTGCTCACCTACAACAGGACCTGGCCATGCTACTTTGATAACCTTGGATTAGAACATCTAGCCTTGTCTATTTTTTACAGATGACTTATCCTACAATATATTCTGTGTGCTTCTCTGTTGTGTTTCTGTGTAGATGAATTATACCATGATCTATTCTAGAAAAAGATTAGTATATTTCAGGCAGAAACAGTATAAAAGTAGACAAGTAGTCAAGTTTTTATTTGATTATTTATTTATTTGTTTTTTTAAATCCCTGGCATTATGGTTCCTGCACAACAACAAAGTGACAAATTACACATTTTCATAAAGTCATATCATTACCGAGGTTTATGTATGCCTTTACACGCAAGTGGAAACATAATAATTAATATTATGTGTTATGTGTCAAATATATAAACACATCTTACTATACAGTACAGACCATGTTAAATCGAGGCTACGTTTATTGTATTTTGCCAGTATTGCATGTACAGTTCTAATTTATCTATTTGAATACAGTGAATTAGCAGTACAGCTATGGCCAAATGTTTTGCATCTCCCTCTATAATTAAATCATTTTGCTTCATGGAGTCGAATGAAGCATGTGGAATAATGCTACGTTAACATACTGAATTACATACCGCTTTGTAGTTTTCCATACTTAACGAAAACTGTGACATTTAAAACTGTGACATTTCGAAATCCAACACGCCTTAAATACTACTGCACAGCTATTATGGCTTCTGGTAGACTTTTCCGATCTCATTCTGTAGTTTCTTTGATTACATGATGTTAAATAAAACATATAAATTATGTTAATCTATGCTTTTTTAAATTTCTTTTTAAATTGTCAAAAAATGATGCAAAAGTTGTGGCCATAGCTGGCCATAGTGGCCATCTCTCTCAGCAAAGAAATTACAAATATGTAAAAACGTAGGACTAAGAGTTAATAGTTTTCAAGCGAGGACGTTTAATTTTACTATAACCATTAAAATATGTAATATATAAAATGTAATACAGCGCAGCATTTTGGATGTTCACACTCATGAATGCAAACTAATAAATTATGTTAGTATGAAAGTATAATTAATATAAAAAAAAGTTTTCGATGCACTGATCTTTGGCATGCTAGGTAAACGTGTAACCTCTACACTACAGACTGAAGCTGCATGGCCGCCTCTTATTATTAGCCAAGGACCCAGCGGTGGTTAATAGTTGTTATTTTGTTTGTCACTGAAAAAAACAAACAGTCCCACATTCCAGTAGAGGGAAAGCAGAGGCACACAATGAGGGGTCTTTTGTATTTCTAACTTGAACAGAGGCTAAGATATCAACAATTCAAATGTAAGGGAGGTACCACACACTGCTGCCCCGGGAAGTACTGTCTGTCTCAGGCAAACCTCTACCGAGGAGTCAACAGTGGCTGTCCACATTCTTTTTCTGACAGATTACATCTTTTTTCATGAGAACTAAAGAACCTCACCAAATAAGATCCCCCTCACGACGAAATAAATTACATTCTAAATCCCTTTTTATCCAGAGTACTTATTTTTTCGCGAGAACGAAACAACCTCACGAAAGAACACCCCCTCACAAAAAAATAAATGACATTCTAAATTAGTTTTTCGCCAAAGTACTTCTGTTTTCGACAGAAAAAAAGATTTTCAAAGATAAAATGAACACATTTCCCAC
Organism: Huso huso; assembly: GCA_036884735.1. NCBI lineage: Eukaryota > Metazoa > Chordata > Actinopteri > Acipenseriformes > Acipenseridae > Huso > Huso huso. The sequence goes on along the minus strand of CM072690.1, from coordinate 10,648,959 downwards.
TCACAAAATGAAAGGAAACGTTACCATCAATCTTATGGAGTCCCAATTATAAACAGACACGTCATGGTTTTAAAGATATAGAATTTTCCGGCAGTTTTTTTTCTTTAAACTGAAAACAAAATGTCGGCATTATGAACAGTGATTTTTTTCTGACGAAAGAAGATTAGACCCTCGTGAAAAAGTATATTTTCTCGTGAGCCCAATTCCTTTTTCGAGATCAAACATCTAACTGCAAGAGCTGTACTGAACATACTCAGAACCAAATATTTCAAATCCCTATAACCCTATATATTTTTTCACCAAACCAGAAAAAGGCACTATTCTGGGCTAGTCCCCTTGTACCCTAAAATTGTCAAACAAAAATTCCAAAACAGTTTTGGAATCTGGAGACTGACAAAAAAACCCAGCAAAAAAGACAGATTTTAACATTTTTTTTCACTATGTGGATCTCGGAATTCGCACATCCGAGCAGAACGGAATGACCCACATCAAGAGATATAACCAAATGGACCACATATCCACATTTTCCTGCAAATCCATTGAAGTGGTTCGTTGCCCCTTTAAAAATTGACCCAGGACACAAAACTGGAGTTTGAAGCGCTTACATGCTATTTTTACTAAACAAAATAAACAAAACAAAAACAAAACCTAACTCCGTTTTGGAGTGCTGACTAAACACAAGTCAGGAACCTAACTATTGCTGGACAGCTACAACAAAACAAACAAACAAACCAAACCACACACTGTTTTTTACAAGTCACAAAAAGGCTTCACAAAATACCTTTTTCTCATACAATTGAGCACTCATTCAATCGAGCTCCTTTACACAGCAGCAGCCCTGAGTAGACTGCTTGCTCTCTATATATACCCTGCACCTGGCTCTAATTTACAATAATAGCCAGGTGCAGGTGATAATTAACAAATAAATACAATTTGTGACTTCTGGCAGGTGTAGTCCTTTGCTCCCCAGGACTACACTCTCACAATTATATATACTGTGTGTATATATATATATATATATATATATATATATATATATATATATATATATATATATATATATATATATATATATATATATATATATATATATATATATATATATATATATATATATTGTGAGACAGCAGGGAGGGGTTAATTCCTCCCTAAAAAAAAAAACATGTGCGGAAGGCACACTTTTGTCTTGTTTAATTGTTTAATTGTTTTTGTTTAATTGTTTTATTGATTGATCATTACCTGCACCTGGCTACTATTGAAAATTGGAGCCAGGTGCAGGGGTTTAAAAAAAAGCAGTCAGTCTGCTCTGGGCGGCTGCTGAAGAGGGCAGAGAGCCCGACTGTGCTGGTGTGGGTACAGCTGTAATTTGTAAAAAAGGTAGAGTGAAGCCTTTTTTGTGTGTGTGCTGTTTTGTTTGTTTATTTTTGTACAGGTAAACAGCTTAGCTGTCCTGTTTAATTTAGGTTCCTGTTTTGTTTTAGTTAGTGCTCAAAGAGAGCTAGGTGTTTGTTTTGTTTATTTTGTTTTTTGTGTTTATTAAAATTGCAGCAACCGGCTTAAAAATCCATTTCTGTGTGTTGGGTCGGTGTTTTTAAAGGGGCAACGAACAGTGGTGAGTGTGATTCTCTCACAATATATATATATATAGTGCTCCCTCATTTTATATATATATATATATATATATATATATATATATATATATATTTTAGCAGGGCAAAGGCCCTGCAAGTATAAAAATGTTTGTTTTGTAGCATGGACAGGGTGAAAAGCCTCCCTACCAAGATAGTTGTTTTTGTTTAATTCCATTATTTAATTGTTTAATTGTATTATTATTTGTTAATTGTTTTATTGTTTTGGCAGTTTGCTTGTTATTGTAAATTAGAGCCAACTGCCAATATTTCAGGAGAGCAGCCAGTCTGCTTGAGGCTGCTGTGTGAAGAGCCTGACTGTGTGTCGAATACTGTGAAAAGGTACTGTGTAAAAGTTAAACCTACGTTTGGTTTAAGTGCATTTGTTTAAAAGTGTTGGCATGTTTTGTATGTCAGGTAAACAGCTTGGCTGTCCTGCATGTTAGTCAGGGGCCTGCAAAAGTGTTTAGTTAGCACTCCAAAGTGGAGCTAGGTTTGTGTTTGTTTTGCTTTTGATTTATTTGTGTATGTATCATGACACTTATTCAGCCCCTACAAGACACCAACGTAATCCTTTGGGCCACATGAGCTGGATTCACCCTGTATCGTTAACTATGTTGTTGTCCTTAAAAAATGTATTTTTTTGTTAAGTTAAAGCACCTTAAATTATATATTTTAGTTGAAAACACAAGTGAACAACCTGACAATAATGATGTTCTGTTCCTCAATGTGCCACAGGCCTCTGTATTGTAAACTACTTCAAAAGGCTTGATAGAATAGCTTTACAGATAAAACATTCAAAGAGATTTGGAAAAGCATCTTTTTAAGTCATTGCTATGAGCCTAGGCTTTGGTAATTAGAATTGTAAGGACAATCTATTCCATGTGAAGAATACTACATTACCATCTTAATCCCAGCGTGGGTGTGGAATTCTTCAAGCAGAACTAGAGACAAGTGCAGCAATGGAATATTGATTAGAATTCAAATGGCTGTCAGAAACAGAAGTGTAACTGTAGAACTGTAATACTGTGTCTACAAACAGAGCGGTGTATTACCAGAGTTCTGTATGTTAACAAGTGGTATTCAAGTAATTCCTCAAAAGTGAACATTAAAAAACAAAGCTGCTGTTCTAAAGCTCTGGTGATTGCAGAGCTACAACCTGGACAATAATACATTCGATTTCTTATATCTACTTTTTTAGAATGTATAATTTCTTACCTGTGTCCTATAATGTATACTTTGTATAATTCTCTAGTGCTGTTTCTGAGAGTCACAGTAGTCAGTCCCGGCAAGTTACAATAACGGGATTAGCCATGAAAAGATGTGATATCTGCATCTACATTGATTTACTCTCTTCACAGAGCCAAGCTTGATGAAAAAACAAGGGTATTGCCACAGCTATCCAGCTATCCTACTCTATTTATGTTTCAATACAGTTCGGGACACTCTTAACATCATATGTAAAACTACATTCTGTTATCTGATGATAGAATAAAGAAGCAGTCACAAAGTTCAGGCAAGCCCGCAGGCGCCCAGCCACACTACAGGGGTCGCTGGTGTGCAGTGAGCCGAGGACACCCTGGCCGACCTAAGCCCTGGAACCATTGCCGAAGGTGCTGTCACTCCAGGGGGGTGCATTACATTCAAAAGCAAATGAAGCAGGTCTCAGTCATACCTGCTACTTTACTTATAGATGACTTTGAATACCAGTTTCTCCACCCCACTCAATCACATCAAACGACTCACAAAGTGGCGAAACCTGTTGTATAATTAATAGGTTATATGGTGCTCCAATCAGGAATCCCAGTCAAATATGTACTCTAAAGGTTGAATGATTTACAGTATTACAGTATTTTGCACCTGAAAAATAAATAATAGTGTTTCAACCACTAGAAGTTAACAATCCTATTAAAACCACAGGTAAAGACCAGCACCCTAAAGAGTAAGTAGTGGGGTTCCAAAAAATATAGGGGGTCATGTATCAAGATCGACCGACGCAGCGCTAAACTGGCGGAGTGTAAAGTAGCGCTCTGCCGCGGCACACATTTTACCCCATCCCGAATGTATTAACTGGCCCAAAATGAATGAGGCACGGTGTAAGTTGGCACATTTAAATGCAAAAATTCAGCAGCGCCGGTGTTCTGAGACCCTAAAAATGGGCTACGGTAGCACAGACTAAAAGACTAATCTGAAAAATAGTGCCTCCCCTCCAAATGGGCTACCTCAATTGAACAATAGGTATGTCATTTGGAGAGGCAATGACCCGTGTTGACTAAGTGTCTTGACTTTGTATTATATTATTATTCTACGATGGATGAAACTAAATATACATCATGAAAAGGATATAATGAACCAAGTTTATTATACGACCAATACAAACAATTGTACATAATGAAATAGCCGGTATCGAGCTATAATTTCATCCTCAGGGAGATGCAGACCCTAAATACTCTCCCTTCTTCTCAGTACTCTCCCTCTGTTCCTGGGTTGTTCAGGAAGGTTAGGAGCCTGCACTCTCCGTCGTAAGAAATGCCCCTGAATATTCACGATATCACGGAAATGGTGTATTTGACTGCCTACCGTGAAACATTACTCTTCACCTCCCCTGTTCATGTCATACTTTTATTATTATTATTTATTTCTTAGCAGACGCCCTTATCCAGGGCGACTTACAATTGTTACAAGATATCACATTATTTTTACATACAATTACCCATTTATACAGTTAGGTTTTTACTGGAGCAATCTAGGTAAAGTACCTTGCTCAAGGGTACAGCAGCAGTGTCCCCCACTTGGGATTGAACCCACAACCCTTCGGTCAAGGGCCCAGAGCCCTAACCACTACCTCACACTGCTGCTACTACTTCTGATCAACTAGCTGTTCTTGATTTCTTCACTGCTATGCCAAGCCGCCATCAAAGATCTGAGTATACAATCTTGTTTACTGCCTCAGACTCTCAGGCCCAGATTTATAAAAGGATTGCGCATGTTTTACGACCGTAAAACGGGCGCTGAGGGTTCTGAATTCTTGGATAGGATTTATAAAACACACGCAATGGCATAAACACGCAATTAATATGTGATTTGCGGGGCAATGTCTCTGTGCGCTTTAGCCCTTGATGCATACGTAATTCTGATATGCATATGTAATTCTGGGACGTTTCTGAATTGTGAGGGGATTTTACAAATGAGGTCTATTAAATATTCCGTCTAATTTATTAAAGCTGTCGGTAATTGCGGGCCTCGTATTTGCTTGATTATTTTAAGAACTCTGAAAAGCAGGTGTTAATTTGCCGCAGTCAAGGTGATGTGGGAGACTTGTCTGCAGCAAGAAGATGACATTGTTTCCAAGGACAAAGAAACATTTAATAACATTTTGCAAAGAGCTAATTTTTTAACCCTTCTGATCAAGTCAGTTTGTAAATTGCGGATTATAATACCTTATTGTTTTGGAAACTCCAATTTTCAATACATGTTTCATTGCTTACATGACAGAAAAGAAAGTCTGCAAATAGAGAATATAGAATCCATGTAAAAAAATGTTCTTAGAAGCACCTAAAAAGGTCTCCCCACAGTGGCAAAGCAAGGTTATAACGAGAGCCTTTACTTCTAGAGTGTAGGCATTATTATAAGAAAGGTGGAGGAGCTAAGAAAAGATGGAACGATATTCCGAGGCACACTAAAGAAAAAGTCTCATACACATGTAATACAATGAGGGCTCATCCTCCACTGTTATTTTAGTAATGCCTACAGAATTTATGTTTTGTAATATGGCATTCTGGTATTTAACAATACTGGTTCAGGCAGTAGTGTTAAATTCAAGTTTTAAAAAAACGTTAAAAAAAAGAAAGGACAGAGGGACAGATGATGCAGTTAGTTTGTAGCTAGAGCAAATACAGTACAGCTGGTTGTAGGCACATCTGAATAATGTAGCTGTTTTATAGACCATACAGATATGCTTTAAAATCATACATAGAGTCAGAAATACAGACATACATAAGAAACATGAGAGTTGTAACTGCATAAGAATTTAAGAAGATATAAGTCGTAGTTAAACTGAAGACTGTTCGTATGCAGCTGTATGGAGTTATTGTTGTTGAACATATTGCTGCACAATGGAAGGATTTTCCACCCGTTTGACTGCCATGGATCTAAGTAAATAAAACTTATTGTTTGTGAAGTTTGAAAAGTCTATACGCCTGGAATTATTCTATACGAAATAAGAAGCTGAACTAATATGCAAAGCACAGTAACTGGATGATGCGTCGTAATGTATAAGCAACCTACTACAAACTCTGAAGTGGTACATTTGTTTATTAAGAAGCCACCACACATTCCATATTTGATTCCTTTGTCCTGGTGATGTATTTCGAGCTTCATGTGTTACAAGTACTGCTTGTACCAAAATCTCCAATTCCATATTGGTAAATTTCAGTTTTTGTTTCCAAGCATCCTCATCACCATGGCTAGTACCAGGCTGAGGTCTTTGTGTGCCATTCATTTTCTTTTGGAACGTGTAGCCTACACACGCAGGGTTGACCCAAACCCGCTATTTATTGTGAGAGGTGTGTAATTCTCCACCGCTAATTGCGGTGAGGGGTATTTAAATTGTTTGATTGCGGAATCGCCTGCTTCACCTAATTAGTCTTATAAAATAGGTTGTTATTTTGACGCTGAGTGCGGCCGTACTGAACACGCACATTATGTGGCTTTTTGCGGTCGGTTTTTCCCTTTGTCGTCACGAGAGTGTCTTGAGGGACACTGATTGGTTTATTCAGTCTCTCCAGAATCGCCATCATTTATAATTGCCTCGTTTTGTATTCTGATTTCCACGAGTGCACCTCATCGCTATAAAATGGCATGTCAAACAGCGAAACATGCCACTGTTTCTCTTGCTACAAAAAGTTGGAAATTGTTCAAGCTCTTGAAAAAACCTGAATCAGACACAAGTCACTGAGCAATCTGGTGTTTCCTGTTGTGGTGAGTTGCTTCACCATTCTGTTTGTCTTGAATATTGCCCCTGTACATGCATTCATTTTTTAACATGCACTGTGTTAATTTAGTTTGATATTTATTTATTACCGTTAGTTTGTCTGTTGCTTTATTATTGTAGTTTATTAACATACACTCGCCTGTTGCTTTTCTCTTACTTATTCTGTTCATTTCATATGTTGATGCACGTGCGTCATGACAAGCAATGCATATTTATTTATTTATTCATTCATATTATGTCTGGTGGTCAACTCTGTCTTAGAGAACACTTGGGCTAAAGAACACTTGGCTTGCTTCCCAAGGGGTGTTCTCTTAGAAGGAGACGACTGTACCAGCTTAGCTAGCTATTAATCCAGTATTAAAGAGCAACTTGGTGTAAGCAAGGAATATCTAAGTTACCTTAATTTGTGTATTCTTCTTGTTTCGATTCATTTTCATTGCAGTGTTCTGTTTTCAATGCATGTGCTAGCGTATGTTAAATGTCAGAACATTTCAACAATGCTTTACAGCAACTTACTGACATGTAAACCTAATCTGCTTTTGTTTCCTAAAGTGCTATTAAGTTGGGTGGAAACCAGTGGTAAGACTGTGATTGAGGGGATTATAAGCAGAGGGTGACAGGAGTAATATTACAGTTCTGCTTTTATATATATATATATATATATATATATATATATATATACAGTATGGTCATGGCTCCCATATGCCCCATAAAGCCATTCCACTAGCACCTATATTCTTGTTATAATGCAGAATACAAATTGAACTATATCTTCCCTGTGACTTCCGACCCACGCAAACATTTCAATAAATAAATCCAAAATGTAAAGTGTGTGGCACAAGGATTGATAATGGAAAACATGAATACAATTAAAAAGTGAAAGTTTGTGGGTGGTGAATTATAATGTGTGGGTGTATTTGGCCCCATGCTATGCCTGGTCTCTGTGTTTGTTTGGTGTTATAATGTAGCTCTGTGAGCTGTGAATTGACAAAACCAGGGTGCGATTTGTAACATTTCCAGTGGGGGGGGGATAAAATCCTCTAATTAAGATACATCGTGTTGATGCATCACTCATGTGCCAACCACTGCCACCATGCAAATGCAGTTATTGTTGCTTAGAACCTCCTTGATAACTTACTCCTGTAAGAAGTGTATTTTTACACCTCAAGAATAATTGAGTGCAGAACGTACATATATTAAACTGCCCTGATTTGCAATTCAAGACCATTCAACCTACTCTGTGATATGTTATGTTCAGTTAGCAAACTCCTGCTGCTACACATACCCAATCCCAACAGAAACAACAGGTAGCTAATTCCTTTGGCTTTGAGAAGATTGTGTCAGGCTTGTGTATCAATTGTTGATACACAATAAGTGGGTTCAAAGGGCTTTATTGGGAGCGCACACTGTATGAGGAGGTGTGCAGTGCAGGGATAGTGCTGCTGTTTAGTCTTGCTTACAGTCTCCACACTGTAGGAGGTTTCTGCTGTTACAGTCTCCACACTGTATGAGGTGTGCAGTGCAGGGATAGTGTGCTGTTTAGTCTTGCTTACAGTCTCCACACTGTATGAGGAGGTGTGCAGTGCAGTGCAGGTTTAGTGTAGCTACAGTTTATGTTCTTATGTTCTTATGCTTACAGTCTCCACACTGTATGAGGAGGTGTGCAGTGCAGGGATAGTGCTGCTGTTTAGTCTTGCTTACAGTCTTATGTTCTTATGTTCTTATGCTTACAGTCTCCACACTGTATGAGGAGGTGTGCAGTGCAGGGATAGTGCTGCTGTTTAGTCTTGCTTACAGTCTTATGTTCTTATGTTCTTATGCTTACAGTCTCACTGTACAGGAGGTGTGCAGTGAGGATAGTGCAGTGCAGGGATAGTGCTTGCTGTTTTAGTCTGCTGTTTGCTTACAGTCTCCACACTGTATGAGGAGGTGTGCAGTGCAGGGATAGTGCAGCTGTTTAGTCTTGCTTACAGTCTCCACACTGTATGAGGAGGTGTGGAGTGCAGGGATAGTGCTGCTGTTTAATCTTGCTTACAGTCTCCACACTGTATGTCTCATTCTCACTTCCTGTATCCTCTACATAAAGTCAAACCCCAATCAATATACGGGAACCCTAACTGTCGAAATACAAAAGTGCATTAATTCAAACCTGTAATTTTAAGGACACATTTCAAAACATAGTGTAACCAATACAAATTACTTTTTTGCTGTCTACTATCGATTTCTGGTTGCTTCATCAAACATCATACACTCCAAGCCTCCTATAGACGGATTGCATCTGGCTACGATCAGATACATGGTGTTTTTACCCTTCAGATTCTGTGTAATGAGGTGATTATAAAACCACTCTGTAACAGGGCGAGCAGCCCTGTACAGAGTTTGTTTATTTTTAGAACGGGGTTCCCCCTCTGCCCCTGTGTTATTTTGTATTTGTTTATTATGATTTATGTATTGTATTTTTTAAATGACGGTGAAAGTCGTGCGTTTTTGTTATTATTTTATTATTTATGATGCCGAAGTGCCGTGTGTTTTTGTTTTGTTTTGTTTAAATATGAAACCTTGTGGTAATGTGTGGCTGTCGGCTAGTGCGTTGTTAATCTAGCCGGCAGTCACACATAATTAATAAACTCATGCAGATTGTGGCCGAGGGTTAACAGGATAATTACTAACTAGTTAAACCTCTCGGCCACAATATAAAAAGCCTGCAGCTCTCCATGTTTGTGTGGGAGTTCAGAGGAGGAACGAGCAGCGAAGAATCAAAGAGCTAAAACGAAACGAAACTTACCGTAGGTTCAGTGAAGGCGATTGCCCAGCCTGACCAGTTTGTTTGGTGTCCGTGATTATTTTTGGTTTAACATTTTTATTTTGCTCTGTGAGCAAGTGTTTTTGTGTTTAAATATATATTTTTTTTTTGTTATTTAAAAATAAAACGGCGCCCAGCCGCGTCTTTCTTTTGCAACTGCAGTTGCTTGTGTGTGTTCTTCCTGCATCTGGCCTGACGTCACGTCTCAGCCATTCCTGTCACACACTCTCTCAAGACCACCTTTTTAATAAGTTTGCCTTCATTCTGAGCGCTTTCTATTGCAATTACTACTATAAAAATAACAGAACAATCACAATTATGTTGAAAGATACTGTACCTTGCTGTGACACGGACAACACGGGATACAGCAAAGGTAACAGACAGTTTGCACAAAAAATTGCAACATGAACCACCTAGAAGGAAACAGTAAAAAATACTCCCACAATAAGAACAGGACCAAGAAAACATTTTGAAAAGTATCATAAAATAAAGAGCAAATGCTCTGGCGTTAATTAGAATGTCAAAGGCTTCATAAAATATACAGAAATAACCACTTTAAATGATTCAATTAAGTAGAAACTTTTCTCCCCCCTCCCACTTAGTTCACCATGTTCAATAGACTTGTGGAGTGCTTCTTCAGAGGAGATAGGTGTGCCATTCATTTTCTAGCCTTTTGTTAATTACAAATGGTTCTAGTGCACATGTAATTACAGTACTTAAGGTAATGTAATGTTTTCCATCTGTTTTATCTTCCATCTGGGTAATGGATGTTGTTTATATGATGTTGAAATGAACATTTTCGCAGAGGCTTTTAAAAACAGCGAACTTGTTCAGCAGAAGAACATTTACGAATGAGAGGAGGCCATTCGGCCCACCTGAGCTCGTTCGGTTCCTATTAGCTGATTGATCTAAAAACTTTGCCATGTTGGGTCTAAAAGGATCCCAGTGATTTACCATCAACAGCATCTGTAGGTAACCGATTCCATACCCACACCACTCTCTGTGTGAAGAAGAGTCTCCTTCCACCTGCCTTAAATCTATTTAAAGAAACCAGGACCAGAGGACACCATTGGAAATGAAGTGGAGAAGGACAGAATGTAGGAGTCTCTTCTTTACACAGAGTGGTGAGGGGATGGAATGAGTTACATGAATCCGATAGAAAGACTGGAATGGTTTTAGCACAGACTATAGACACGTTCATGTCACTATAGATTTTAGACAGGAAGCCAAATTCTAGAATGTTCTAATAAGTTACATTTTTATTTTAGTGCAAAGATAATTGGCTTAGATTTCTTTATATGACATATAGTGTACATTTATGGTCCATTATTCTGTCAAAGCAACATGGGTGTAGATTGCTCATTCAACAAGTTCACTATAATATGAGATGTACTTATTACTGAAAAAAATCACAGCTTTGAACCTTGCTTTCCCCTCAACATTATCCTAGGAGACTTGTTAGAGCAGCAATACATGAACTGTTGTCATGGAAACTACAAGTGATTACAAAGGCCTGTAGGTCTAATTATTGGAAATAAAGGCTAACTTGGCTAGCTCTGGTTATAAATATCATTTTCACTATGCCACATAAATATTAATGACAGTCCAATATAAAAGCACAGGAAACAGAAATGGCTCAATTTGCTAAATTAAATAAATGCTGTTATTGCTCTAACTTTTCAGCGGAAGTAAGCAAGCACACCAGGCTGTCAGTTCTGAGCAATTAAGTATTTAACATCTGTGTTGCTGTGTTGGAACACAAGAATTGTTTTGACAAGCATTAGAAAACAGACATTTTTCTCGGCTCTAACTCATTAGCAAATTTCCAACCAAAGAAAGCATTCTCTCCCTCCTGCTGCTGTGCAGACATGACAAAACAAAGGCATTATGTGAATATCTCAAGGGACCTGCATTTTAAAGAACAGGGCTCATTTTATTGTAATAGACTGCATTAAGTAAAGCAGACCAAAGTTGCTCATTTTATTGTAATAGACTGCGTTAAGTAAAGCAGACCAATGCTTAAAGTGCGTAGTGCAAAAAAATCATTCCAGCAAATCTTACTTCATGTATATTACCATCATTGTGTAGGTCTTAGATGTTCCTATAATCAAAATGATCCACTGCTCCTCACAGATACTCCAATGCTACACTTTCAGTCATCTTCGAGATGTCTCATGAAGGAACGAAGTTGACACTGAAAACATGCCAGTCATAGGAAGAGCAGTGATACTCAAAAGTCTGGCTTCTGGAAGTTTGAGTTAAGGAAAATGTGTTAGCGCTGTGTACTCTAACACCTTCAGAATCCTGTCATCTCCTCATACATATTCAGTACAATGAAGTACAACAACAACAAAGAAAAACTGAATATTAAATATACAACTATCCCTAAAACAAGCACACACAGTTCCAGGGATGCTGTGAAACTAAAGTTTCAGAATTTCAATCAGAGCCCAAACTTTGTGTTTAAAAGAGCCATACAAAGAAATATATACACAATACTAACGGAACAAAGAAACACTGTAACATAATAAGATGAGTTTACTTAGCTAAACGCCAGACATTTTAAACACAGATTAATGAGAGAAATGTAACCAGACTGCACAGAGACACATGAACATAGGTCATGTTTAACACAGCATCAATGTACTTGCATTTTACTTGCTCTACCGAAGACCACTGATTGTCCTTACTCAAACCTTTTAAGAACTTTGAATAGGATACTCCACTTCTAAATCAAATAAACTAAGTATGGACGTCATGGCCAGTGAGGAATGTGAGTATGGAAGTCATGTTTCAAAAGCGAAAAGTCGTAAATATGATGAAAAAATATATTGAGCTGGGGTTTACATGTGCTGGATCCGGGACTAACCCACAACCGCAGTGTGTTCTTTGTGGTGAAATACGTGCTTAAGAAAGTAGGAAGCCTTCACAAATGCGCTGTCATTTAGAAACCAAGCATCCTTCCCTGAAGGACAAACCAATTGATTTTTTTTCCAGAGGATGTGATTTTTTAAGCAAGCAGTGTGAATACTAAAGCTCCTACATGGTGGCTTTAAGCATAGCAAAAAGTGGTAAGCCCCACACCATTGCTGAATCACTATAAAAGTGGTAAGCCCCACACCATTGCTGAATCACTATAAAAGTGGTAAGCCTCACACCATTGCTGAATCACTATAAAAGTGGTAAGCCTCACGCTATTGCTGAATCACTATAAAAGTGGTAAGCCTCACACCATTGCTGAATCACTATAAAAGTGGTAAGCCTCACACTATTGCTGAATCACTATAAAAGTGGTAAGCCCCACACCATTGCTGAATCACTATAAAAGTGGTAAGCCTCACACCATTGCTGAATCACTATAAGTGGTAAGCCTCACGCTATTGCTGAATCACTATAAAAGTCGTAAGCCTCACACCATTGCTGAATCACTATAAAAGTGGTAAGCCTCACACCATTGCTGAATCACTATAAAAGTGGTAAGCCCCACACCATTGCTGAATCACTATAAAAGTGGTAAGCCCCACACCATTGATGAATCACTATAAAAGTGGTAAGCCTCACACCATTGATGAATCACTATAAAAGTGGTAAGCCCCACACCATTGCTGAATCACTATAAAAGTGGTAAGCCTCACACCATTGCTGAATCACTATAGCGCCATGTGCTGCCGATGTGGCAACCATGCTGCGACCTGATTCTGCAAGTAAATTAAAAGTTATATACCCCTGTGACAGAGATCGAATGACTCTTGGTGTTAGATCTCCCTCTCGACCTGTGAGGGCACGGTGCAAGAGGAACAGAGTACCCTTAATTAAATGGCACGACAATTTATTCCGTAGGGTAGGTGGAAGTCGGTCATTTAGGAAGGGGGCAGAGCTACGGCACCCAAGCTCATTGACCCGGACGGTAAGCGACGTGGCATCCGAGGACTGGAGGAGCGGATGCGCTCGTTAACCTCGGGGTCATGGGCGAGGGTATAAATAGGGGGCATGGCTTGAGTGATCTGTTCCTTTGTAGATGGTTAAGCAAATAAACCTAGAAGGAGCCTGTGAACTTGAAACTAAGAAACCGTGAGTGTTCGCTGTATTCGTCTGTCTTGTAACACTGTCTGTTTTGTGTTGTTTGTCGTTTAAGAGTACTAGCATAATCCGGAGCTGTAGCCGTCGGCCAGCATTAACCCGGACTTCAGCACTCACTTCTTTCACTTCAGGACTGTCTTTTCACCACGATCACCTAATTCACGCACTGTAGTGTCTGTGTTTGTGTTTTGTGTGGGTGAGGAAAAACGGGACTTTTTGGTTGCGGGTCAAACCCGTAGGATCTGTATAAACGGAGTGATACACGCCGCTGTACCACTTCCAACAGTATTATTATTTACAGGTTGTTGCCATAAGGCTCTGGACATTATAAACAATAATAAACACCCTTGCACCTGTACCATACGTTTCTGTGTGATTATTCCGCTCTGCACTGCACTCACCTGCACGTAGTTACCACTTTGCCACACGTGGTGTCAGAAGTGGGATATGGATTACGCAACACTGTCGGCGCTGCTGGAGCAGCTGGACAGCAGACGGGAGGTGGAGGAGAGACGGAGAGAGGAGAGGTACACCGCGCTGATCGAGAGGGTCGGGCTGGCGATACCTCCCACAGCGTCAGCAGAACGCAGCTTCATAGCGCCCAAGGCGAGGACGCACAAAATGACGGCGGAAGATGACCCAGAAGCATACCTGGTGGCATTTGAGCGGTTGGCTACCACCGTCATGGCCCGACAGTTCTGGGCAAGCCAGCTGGGACCCTGCCTGATTGGGGAAGCACAGGCAGCATACCAGGCGATGGGGGATGACGACGCCGCTCAATATGACCTGGTAAAACTGGCTATTCTCCGCCGTCTCAATATTACGGAGGAAACGCACCGAGTGAGGTTCAGGGAGTACAGGAGGTCCCCGAACGTACGCCCCAGGGTGGTCGCGCAGAAGCTCTGTGACCACATGATACACTGGCTCACCCCGGCGCTGAAAACAACTGCACAGATGGGTGAGGCCATTGTGATCGAGCAGTTTTGTCATGTGGTCGGCGCCGAGACCCAAGCGTGGATACGGCGCCACAACCCCGACACCCTGGAACAGGCAGTAAAACTCGCCGAGGACTTCGAGGACTCCCTGGTATCCGCCCAGACTGGGCTACTCACCCTGCCACCTCAACGGAGCAGCCGAGCCCCAACTCCTCTCTCTGCTCCACCAACCCCACCACCGGGACCGGGTCAACGACCTCCTAGAGCGCCGACCCCAATGGGCGACCTTGCCTCCTCTTCATGGAGACCAAGGTTGGCCCCAGCTGGGGTAGAGGTGCTACCCTGCCCGTTGCCATACCAGCAGCAGGACAGACCATTAAACACTGTACCCTCCTTTCCCCCTACCTGTTTTAGGTGCCACCAGCCGGGTCATCAGGCTAGGTCATGCCCATTTGCGATGGAGTGTGACGTGGCCGTATGCAATCTGGCATCTGAAGCGGGTAAGCGAGAGAAAAATGGTCGGGAGGGGCCTTGTATTGTTAATGTGATTTTGGGAAATGTGAAAACCCATGCATTAGTGGACACAGGGTGTGGTCAGACCTTAATTAGAGCATCTCTCTTAGGCGGTATGGTGTGGCAGCCACAAGGTCAGGTGGCAATCTCCTGTATCCATGGAGACACGGCAACATACCTGTCACAAAGACGGCCGGAGTGGGTGGCGTCAGACCAGAAGCAGGAAATAAACAGACAGAGACTTGTGGTTTGGTGGAGCTGAGCGAATGCTTTCGCTCAGCATTTAATAAACAGAACAGAAAATAAAAGGTTTTAAACACACAAAACACACGACACGGCACTTGCGCCAAAATAAATAGACAAACAAAACGCTTGGGCTGTGGACACTCAGGCTCCTCCCGCTTGGGCTGTGGACGCTCAGGCTCCTCCCGCTTGGGCTGTGGACGCTCAGGCTCCTCCCGCTTGGGCTGTGGACGCTCAGGCTCCTCCCGCTCGGGCTGTGGACGCTCAGGCTCCTCCCGCTCGGGCTGTGGACGCAAAACCAGCAGGCATTCTTCCTCTGCTGGTGGAGACGGGGACAGCAGGCATTCTTCCTCTGCTGGTGGACCTGCTACCTGGGCTGCTGTTCCACTTATAATTGCCTCCAGGTAGCTGAGGACCAACCCCACCTTCCTCCCAGGTGCTTAGGGTCTGTTCCCCCCATATGCCTCCCATCGCTCTCTGTCCATAAACCGCAGGAACCGGACGGCTACTGGGATAGACTGGGCCTCCAGCCCAGCATTCTCCAGAATCCAGTCCCGCAGTTTGATGGCGTCTTCTGCCATTTTTTTTTTTTTTTGTTTTTGTTTTTTTTTTTTTTTTTTTTTTTTTTTTTAATCCAAATATGCGGTTCCTGCTCTGGCCTGAGTCCTGGAGGCGCTGTAGATCCCACGCAGGACACCACGTGTCACAAAGACGGCCGGAGTGGGTGGCGTCAGACCAGAAGCAGGAAATAAACAGACAGAGACTTGTGGTTTGGTGGAGCTGAGCGAATGCTTTCGCTCAGCATTTAATAAACAGAACAGAAAATAAAAGGTTTTAAACACACAAAACACACGACACGGCACTTGCGCCAAAATAAATAGACAAACAAAACGTACTAACACACAAACGGTGCACGGAGACAAACAAACACAGTGAGTACAAAACAACTACTTCTTCCTATTCTTTTCTTTAACATTTACCTCCGCTCCACACCCGTTCTCCACTCACTGAACACCCAACCCCGACTGAGTGCTACGTGTCTCTATATATACTGTTGTGCTGGGATTCAATTACTAATTAATTATTCACTTGAATCCCAGCACGTGAATTAATTCTGTGCAACCCCGTGCTCACATATTACATTTAACCAGCACGTGAAGTGATTTGTGCCCTCCTCGTGCCTAAATACAAATCTACATTTTTAAATCACACGTGAAACACAGACCCGTTTATATCCCGTGTACCAATGACTATACACCAACATTAACACACGCACGCAACATACAACACATAATATGCACACAGGGGCGGGGCACATTGCCACAATACCCCACAGTAAAAGCATATTTATCGGTCGGTCCGATTGAACGTCACCTGGTAGTTGGGGTGGCGGAAAGGCTACCACATCCAGTTATTCTGGGTCGAGACTGGCCCAACTACAAAGATTTGGTGAAATTAAGGGCAGTCCCGGCCATACACGCAAATGTGGCAGGAAAAGCAGAAAGGGAAATGATTGGTAATGTTTTTCCCTTTCAAACGGAAATGTTTTCTCCTCTGTTCCGGCCGAGAAAAACAAACAAAGAGAGAAGGTTGCGGAAATGGGAGGGAGCATTAATGAGACAAAGCTGGGGCCTGGTGGGAGCCTGCTATAACGGTGAAAAACGTCAGTCAAAGGGGGGTCGGAACACAGTGTGACCGAGAGGGCGAGGTTACTGGGCCATCAAGGGCAGATGTTACTCCCGCCCGCTCAATATACCGGACATGTGGCACTCAAATGTGAACCTAGTGTGGGAGCAGAAAATGACCCATCACTGGTGCACATTTGGGGACAGGTCCGTCCATTGAAGGTAAGGATGTTGAAGGCGCTGGGGCACTAGTATTTCCACACTTCATTATCAAGGGGCAACTACTATATAGGGTAAACCTGGCCACGGGCACAGGACATCCTGTAACATAATTATTGGTTCCCCGTCTTGTCGACTGGAGGTCATGAGGCTGGCGCATGATATCCCTTTGCGGGGCACCTCGGAGTTGACAAGACAAGGAACGGATATTGGCTCGATTTTTTGGCTAGGTCTTTATAAAGAAGTGTCGAAATATGTAGCCACATGCCCAGACTGCCAGCGAGTAGCGCCGGTCGAAAAGCGCCCACCCCTTTGGTCCCACTGCCGATTATTTCCACACCCTTTGAACGCATCGCAGTGGACATAGTCGGCCCTTTGCTACCTTCTGACTCTGGGTATACGCATATATTAGTGGTGGTAGATTATGCAACGCGATACCCGGAGGCAGTTCCATTGAGGTCCACTAGTGCTGCTGCGATAGCCAAAGAACTAGTGCAGATTATGGCAAGAGTAGGGATCCCTAAGGAGATATTGACTGATCATGGAACTAATTTCTTGTCAAATACGCTACAGCAGGTATATAAACTACTAAAAATACGTCCCATCAGAACGTCGGTTTACCATCCACAGACGGACGGATTGGTGGAACGTTTCAATCAGACTCTAAAGGCGATGCTGAGACGATTTGTAAATCAAGAGCAAAAACATTGGGCATCGCTTCTTCCCTACCTCCTTTTCGCAGTGAGAGAGGTGCCGCAGAGTTCGACAGGGTTCTCCCCCTTCGAGCTCTTGTACGGCCGACAGCCTCGCAGCATTCTCGATCTGTTGAGAGGGGTGGGAGGAGCACAAAGGCTCGTCCCAAAATGTAGTGCAGCATGTGCTCCTACTTAGAGATCGCCTAGATTTGGTCGGTCGTTTGGCCCAAGACAATCTCAGATCAGCTCAGCATCGACAACAGCAGCATT
Organism: Huso huso; assembly: GCA_036884735.1. NCBI lineage: Eukaryota > Metazoa > Chordata > Actinopteri > Acipenseriformes > Acipenseridae > Huso > Huso huso. The sequence goes on along the minus strand of CM072690.1, from coordinate 10,630,955 downwards.
ACAATCAAAATGCATTAATCCGAACCTTCGCCTGGAGACAAGGTAATGCTGCTACTTCCCTCATCAGAATCCAAACTATGTGCTAAATGGCAAGGGCCATATGAGGTGATTCGGGGTATAGGAAAGGTGAATTACTTAAATTAGACAGCCCGATCGCCGTAATAAAAAAGAAATTTATCACATAAATTTATTAAAGCCCTGGCAGGCAAGAGAGGTTTTATTCATAGCCCCAGGCAATATAGAGGATGATTTGGGGCCCGAGCTAGAACCATCTGGCACAAAGAACATTTCGATGGGGGAACAATTACTTCCTGATCAGCAAGGTGAACTACGCATGTTAATTGAGGAATTTAGCGATGTTTTTTCTAACACGCCCGGTAGAACTAACCTTGCTGAATATGACATTATCTCTCCCCCAGGTGTCACAGTGCGAGAGAGACCTTATCGGATCCCGGAAAGTCGACGGAGTGGCGTTATAAAGAGGTATGGGACATGCTCAAACTTGGGGTGATTGAGCCTTCCAGGAGCGAGTGGTGCAGTCCAATTGTGATAGTGGCCAAAAGGACGGCACCAACCGCTTTCTGCGTTGATTTCCCGCAAGGTAAACGCTATTGCCAAGTTTGATGCGTATCCCATGCCCCGGTCGACAAACTTCTAGATAGACTGGGGACGGCGAGGTTTATCTCCACTCCTGGACCTGACGAAGGGATATTGGCAGATCCCGTTAACTCTCGTAGTTCTAGAGAGAAAAACCGCATTTTTTCAACACCGAGGGGCTGTTTCATTTTACAACCATGCCGTTTGGGTTACATGGTGCGCCTGCCTTCCAGAGACTGATGGACCAGGTTTTACACCCACATCGTGAATGGCGCGGCAGCATATATTGATGATGGTTATTTACAGCTCCACCTGGCATTTGGCCAGGATCACAGCCGCCCTTCAGTCTCTAAGGGCAGCCCGGCTGACAGCTAACTTGCGAAATGTCGTTTGCCAAGAAAAGAGACACAATATTTGGGATTTATAATGGGGAATGGCAGGGTGAAACCCGTTGTCTCCAAGGTCCAGGCCTTGGTGGACGCGGCAATCCCCAAAACCAAGGCTCAGGTGAGGTCTCTATTGGGGTTAGCGGTTATTACCGCCGCTTTATCCCCGAGTATGCCACAGTGGTTAATCCCTTAGTTGACCTCACCAGAAAGAGCGCACCAAATTCAATTAAGTGGTCAGAAGAATGTCAGGGGGCGTTTGATATTGTTAAGCAGAGACTTTGCCAGGCCCCTGCTCTCATCACTCCAGACTTCACTAAAGATTCATCCTCCACACCGATGCTTCGGATGTCGGTTTGGTGCAGTCCTGTCCCAAATGGTAGGCGGAGTAGAACATCCTGTTCTGTATATAAGTAAAAAAAAATGCTCCCTCGGGCGCAACTACTCCGTCGTCGAAAAAAGAGTGTTTGGCCATCAAATGGGCTACTCAGTCTTTGAGATACTACCTGCTGGGATACTCATTTGATCTCGTCACTGACCACGCCCCACTCAAGTGGTTAAGCACAATGAAGGACAATGCCCGGATAACTCGGTGGTATCTGGCATTACAGCCCTTCATGTACCACATGGTACACCGTGCAGGAAAGACCACCAAAATGCGGATTATTTTTCCCGGGGGGGGTAATGGGAAAGGTAGATTCAGCCGAGTGTTCCTTCGGCTCCACTCTGAGCGGTGGGATATGTGACAGAGATCGAATGACTCTTGGTGTTAGATCTCCCTCTCGACCTGTGAGGGCACGGTGCAAGAGGAACAGAGTACCCTTAATTAAATGGCACAACAATTTATTCCGTAGGGTAGGTGGAAGTCGGTCATTTAGGAAGGGGGGCAGAGGCTACGGCACCCAAGCTCATTGACCCGGACGGTAAGCGGCGTGACATCCGAGGACTGGAGGAGCGGATGCGCTCGTTAACCTCGGGGTCATGGGCGAGGGTATAAATAGGGGGCATGGCTTGAGTGATCTGTTCCTTTGTAGATGGTTAAGCAAATAAACCTAGAAGGAGCCCTTGAACTTGAAACTAAGAAACCGTGAGTGTTCGCTGTATTCGTCTGTCTTGTAACACTGTCTGTTTTGTGTTGTTTGTCGTTTAAGAGTACTAGCACAATCCGGAGCTGTAGCCGTCGGCCAGCATTAACTCGGACTTCAGCACTCACTTCTTTCACTTCAGGACTGTCTTTTCACCACGAGCACCTAATTCACGCACTGTAGAAACTGTGTCTGTGTTTTGTGTGGGTGAGGAAAAACGGGACTTTTTGGTTGCGGGTCAAACCCGTAGGATCTGTATAAACGGAGTGATACACGCCGCTGTACCACTTCCAACAGTATTATTATTTACAGGTTGTTGCCATAAGGCTCTGGACATTATAAACAATAATAAACACCCTTGCACCTGTACCATACGTTTCTGTGTGATTATTCCGCTCTGCACTGCACTCACCTGCACGTAGTTACCACTTTGCCACAACCCCTTTCAAACGATTCAGTTACACGGCACATTCATGAAAAGCAGGTGCACCCATCACACTGAAAAGGTAGGATATATTTTGTTTTTGAATTTTAATGTTTTTTGAAGTTGAAAATGTTTAGATTACTAAATAAGTCTTTGACTGTCAATGCACCTTTTAAAGAGTGTGATTTAAATGTTTTGAAATCCTAAATTTGTTTAAAAATATAGCTGTATGTTTAAATTTTACTTACATGGAAATTGGGGGTTGCGAGTTGTTCACCCTCAGAAAAAGGGCGTCCAAGACTGAAACGTTTGAGAACCCCTGGTTTAGACTAAAATGTAATGAACGTCCAGCAACTCTTACATTATAATGGGAATGCAAAATGTTCATTTAAGAACAATAATTTAATGTAGAACCTCTTCACAAAGCTTTAAGGATGGTGTGGCAGTGTCCCCCTCCCCTGTGCGTATTGTGTTATATGTTGCGTGTGGTATGTTAATGTTGGTGTATATATATATTGGTGCACAGGATATAAAGGGGCTGTGGAGCATAAGTGATTTCAAATATATAGATATTAAAACCAAGACTCGTCTCGGACAACTGGAAGCTGCTACAGACTGGAAAATGCTGGCAGATGTTGGACAACGGCTTATTTTTCCAGCTGAGATTGCCACCACTAACTTTCAACCAGATATTGTCTTGTGGTCTGGATCAGCACACCTCGTTCATCTGGTAGAGTTAACAGTGCCATGGGAGGATGCTGTAGGTGAGGCGTATGAAAGGAAGAAACTGCAGTATGCTCAACTAGCTGCTGAAGCAGAACAGCAAGGATGGAGAGTTTACCCAGTGGAGGTAGGTTGTTGAGGATTTGTGGCACACTCTACAACCTGGTTTCTCAGAGACGTCGGATTCAGTGGTCAAGAGTTGCACTGCACAGTGAAGAACTTATCTGAAGCAGCAGAGAGGAGCAGCAACTGGCTGTGGTTGAGACGGAAAGATTCTCGTTGGGGATTTCAAGCACCATAAAAAGAAAGCAACATTGATAAGGTAAGTCGGCTGGGCTGAGCTGAGTGGGGGACTGAGGGGGATGATTCTGGGACGCCAGAATCACCGTCGAGCCCTCTTGAGGTGTCGTGGGCTAGTCGACAAAACACCGAGGATGGAAGGTGCCCACTTGAAGACCCCAGAGATGTACCCTACTCAGCTCAATCCAGACGGTTGTCATGCTGATGTGCTGGGGAGACCGCACTGTGGTTGATCCCCGGAGCCAGCATCGCAGCCATTGTATATGCTGATGTGCCAGGGAGGCCAAATAAGCTGATCCCTGGAGCCAGCATTACACTTCAGCCATCAACTCCAGGCAGAATCTACATCATCAGATGGAAGGAAACGCAGATGGATCATATTAGTTCACTGTAAAGCTACGACATAGTTGGTGCTTATCTTGGCGAGAGCCGAGTCTAAAATCAGCATGAAGTTTTAACATCTACGCTCATGTAATGGAAATCGTTGTATTTAGGCACGAGGATTGCACAATCACTTCACATGCAGATAAAATGTGTATTAATATGTTAATACAGATTAGTTCACATGCAGATGTACCGAGATTCCAATTGAATGATTGATTAGCAATCAAGTCTCGGTACAGCTGCATGAAAGGTGCAGTGTTTCACTCACTCGGGTTGTGTGTTTGAGAGTGGAGAACAGGTGTGGAGAGGAGAAAATAATAATAGTATTAAAATAACAAATGCTACTCGTGCGAGAGGACTCGCACGATACTTGTTTAGTGTTCGTCCACTGTGTTTGTCTGTCTGTTTTGGCTACTGTGCTGTTTTTATTTTACAGTGATTTTGTTTTGTTCAACCTTTTTATTTGCAATAAACCGGCACAAGCAAGTGCATTCACCATTTCACCTCACAGTACTGTGTGTTTCTTCCGGGTCTGACGTCACCGCTCAAGCCATCCTGTGACAGACAGTTTTAATAATTTACTGTAGAACCTCTTCACAAAGCTTTCAGGACTGTTTTAATAATTTACTGTAGAACCTCTTCACAAAGCTTTTAGGGCTGTTTTATTAATTTACTGTAGAACCTCTTCACAAAGCTTTCAGGGCTGTTTTAATAATTTACTGTAGAACCTCTTCACAAAGCATCAGGACTGTTTTAAGGAATGTTTTGTTTATAACTGTTTTTTTAACCCCATTTTGATTAATTCAATCATATAACGCTTACGAGGTTTCAGGCAGGAAAACATTGCAAGCTTTATATTTTTGTGTTTCAGGCAGGAAATCTACAGTACAAGTGCCTGGTACATTCATTGGTTAATCTACAAGCCTATTACCAGGAAGTTCCAATTAACCTAAAAAGTGTGTGTGTGTGTGTGACTGCACCTGTTTAACAAAGCAAAAAAGTTATTGTCAAAAGTTTACATAGCCCAATGTATGGATATTTGGGCTGCCTTCGAAGTCCTTGATTCTTTTGGAGACAGTGGAGTCAGTTTTTTGTTTTTTTTTCTGTGGTAGATTGTCATTTTCACTGGATTCTGAGGATGAAGTGGTATCACTTTCAGGTATTGCTTAACCTCTTTACGTGGTACAGCCAATGTCTTGCATTGTGAATGGTACTGAAGCCATGAATTAGCTGCTGCCAAATCAGCCATGTGCAAAATTACCCTTACAGTCCATTTATTTGTTTTGTAGGCGTTTCTATAGTAAGCAATCTGTCAATCTATGTTATTGATTTGTTGTAGGCAGCAACTGCCTGGGGCTGTGGGACGTCAAGGTACCGTTTGTCCTTTTTAGACCAATGACAGCAACTGACCTGCGGCTCAACTGAATCGCAAGTAGAAGCAAGAAGTGTCTCCTTATGATACCATTTGATGATTTCTACCTCCTTGTCATTTCTGAGTAGCATATCTGTTGATCCTCTTCCCTTTCTTTAAAGATCTTTTCTACTAAGCAGCTTGTTACTTTTAGGAAGTCTCTTTCTCATTAAGATTCCAGTACAGAACAGCCCCTTCTGCAACAAGAAGTCTGCGAACTTCAGAGACGTGAACAATCTGTCAAAGTACACACAGTGCCTTTTCCAGCTGTGCTGTTAAACATGCTAAAGCAGCTGGTCCTTGGGTTATTTTTTTGGTCTCCTGTAGCATTCCCTAACATTGCAAGCAAGTTGTCTATCCACTGGCACAGCTCAAAGTCCAGCGCTATACCATTGGCTACAGTTAACACATAATTCAAGATCCCCTCAGGATTTGTTTTTGAGATTTCTCTAAATGTCACACAGCCAATTCTTCAATATCAAAACTAATTCAAACAGTAATTTGCCCGGGACATTCAATATCATCATTCGCATTATTTTTCTAACCACAGTCTAAACTAATTTACCAGAAGGGAATTACTTCAGTTAAGTTATAAAGAACCATCTCTACACATTTTTACAAAAGCTGCTCGTCACCTTTGAATCTATTATACTTGCTTCTCTAATGTATTACTTCCCGCCCCTGATAAACTGGATGTTCTATCACTCTCACATACCAATCCTCCAGATCAACAAACCATCTCAATGGATCCAATAGAAAATCTATTCTAATTTGGAAATGACGCTGCAGGACATTCAAGGGTCTGCTCCAACATTCAGGATACAAATGTCACTGCAGGATATCTAAGATCTACTCTAACCATCTTCCAAACCACCCATCACAAAGGAGTCCTGGAGTTCTGTCAACGTTCTACGTTTTGGATGCTTCTCCCCATTCAAGGATATCCTTCTAGAAACTATGTCGTTTCTGCTACTGCGGGTTCCTCTGGCATTAATAAGGTAATTGTCTAATAGGTAATTAAGGCTCCAGCCACAGTACAGAAGACCCACTCCGGGCGAACAAGGTACTCGTTTTTCTAATAAGATTTATAATTGTTTGTGTTATTTTTACTTTGGCCAGAATGCCCTTGTCTTTTTGTGTTTTTTTGAAATCTTTGGTTTTATTATTTAATAAATATGCGGTGTGGCCGTTTCAGCCCCATACCTTTTGTTTGACTGCTGCGTCTTGAGTCTGACCTCAACGCCCACACGCCACACAAAGCCATCTGTGACAACACTCAACAAGTTCTACTTAGTTACAATCATCTAGGTTACAGAAATCTTAAAAGTAATTTAAACAGTTCATTTGCACAGCAGATTTTATCATGGAATGTCTCAAAATAAGCTAAATAAATGTAATAATTGTATTGACACATTCTAAAGTTATTTAAGCAGGTTACATCAAGCATTTAACATGTTTAATACATTGCAAATAGTATTACTATGGAGGCACCATCATAAAATGATATATATATTTCCCATGACAGCATGTGTGTAGTTATTTGAAGTCAGCGTTGTAGAGACGCTTGTAGTTGTTATTGAGTAGTCTGGCAAAGAGATTTCTCGCAGTGCATTGAGTCCACGTGATTGAAGAAAAGATTATTGTTAGATTATTGTCTTTCAATTGTTCAACTCCCCTAGTGATTTCATTGGTAAATCCTCAATCAGGTCATCTTATTGGCTGTTTTGAATGTAAGCAGATAAGAACAAGTCCTGCATAAAAGATTAATTCTCAAACTGAACGCAGTAGGGATTCAAGGAAATGCATGCACATGGATTAGGGAGTGGTTAACATGTAGAAAACAGAAAGTACTGATTAGAGGAGAAACCTCAAAATGGAGTGAGATAACCAGTGGTGTATTAGGTCCTCTGCTATTCCTAATATACATTAATGATTTAGATTCTGGTATAGTAAGCAAACTTGTTAAATTTGCAGACGACACAAAAATAGGAGGAATGGCAAACACCGTGATCTAGACAGCATTCAGAACTGGGCAGACACATTTCAAATTACATTTAATAGAGAAAAGTTTAAGGTACTGCACGCAGGCAATAAAAATGTGCATTATAAATATCATATCGGAGATACTGAAATTGAAGAAGGAATCTATGAAAAAGATCTAGGAGTTTATGTTGACTCAGAAATGTCTTCATCTAGACAATGTGGGGAAGCTATAAAAAAGGCCAACAAGATGCTCGGATATATAGTGAAAAGTGTTGAATTTAAATCAAGGGAAGTAATGTTGAAACTTTACAATGCATTAGTAGACCTCATCTAGAATATTGTGTTCAGTTCTGGTCACCTTGTTACAAAAAGGATATTGCTGCTCTAGAAAGAGTGCAAAGAAGAGCGACCAGAATTATTCCGGGCCGAATGGCCTCCTCTCGTTTGTAACTTTCTTATGTTCTTATGTTCTTATGTAACCGGCCTGGCAAACACAGCGGGTATACTGACGGCCTACATGGACGGCATACTGCAAGAGGCCTCGCTCCAGATCTCCGGTCTTCAAGGGCAAGCCCTGGGCTGGAGCATGGCAAGTCTTATAGTGGCTCACAGACAAGTGTGGTTGTCGCAAGCGAGGGTCCCCAATGCGGATAAGGCTGTGCTGCTAGGCGCGCCGATATCCCCGGGGCATACTTTTGGGTCAGCCATGTAGGAGATCCTGCAGCGATCCCACCGAGAACGCGAGGCGTCTCGGCAAATGGCTGCGCTACTCCCTTCCCGTACTCTGGCGAGGGGCAGGTCGAACCGTTGGCAGGCTCCTCCGGCGCGGACTCTCACCAGGATGGTTCCAGTTCCCACAGCTCCACTGGATGACCTGAGACACCACCTACAGGCCACCGCAGCATCGAGCAACCCCCCCCCCCGCCGCAAGGCAAGGGGAACGCAGGACGTGGCAAGTCCACACAACAGAGTTCCAGGAGATTCCAGAGCCGCCGCCCTAGGCAGCCGCCTCAAACGATTCAGTGCCGAGTGGGACCTTCCTCTCTTCCGAGGAGTCACGAATACTTTCATGACAGACCCTCTCCAGGTCGGCACTTCAGAAAGAAGTTGTGCAAGTGAGCCATCCATTTCGTAGACCCCACCTCCCACGGTAAGGGATTCTACTCGAGGTATTTTCTGGTGCCCAAGAAGGATGGCGGCCTTCGCCCCATCCTAGACCTGAGGTTCCTCAACGGGTTCTTGAAAGAAAGGAGGTTCCAGATGCTGACTCACCATCACATTCTCAAGTCAGTCCAGCCGAGTTCACCACCATGGACTTAAGGGATGTGTATTTTCACATTCCCATTCGTCAACAGCACAGGAAGTACCTCCGCTTCCCCTTTCAGGGAAGCGTTTACAAGTTCTCTGTGCTGCCGTTCAGCCTCTCGTTAGCTCCTAGTACGTTTTCAAAATGTGTAGACGCTATCCTGGCTCCCCTGCGGCTGCAGGGGATCAGAGTAATAAACTATCTTGATGACTGGTTGATCTGTTCCCAGTTGTGAGGGGAGCAGTGGTCCACACGGCGGTTGTGACAGAGCATCTGGCGAGGCTGGGCCTCACCATCAACGATGCAAAGAGTCGGCTTACACCGGTGCAGTTGACGAAGTCACCTCACCCTGTTTCGACAGGGATCGGAGGTTACTTTGGTGTTGTGCCAGAAACTGTTGGGTCTGATGGCCGCAGCCGTATCAGCCATCGAGCTGTATTTACTTTGCATGCGCCCGCTGCAAGCGTAGCTCAATGCGTTTCGATAACATCCCAAGCGTGACAGACACAGTCGGCTGACAGTGGCTCACACGTGCTCGGCAGCCCTGCACTGGTGGAGGACGACCTCTCACCTGCGTGAAGGCTTGTGGATGGGAGTGGTGTTAAACCGGAAAGTGGTGACAACGGACGCCTCTAACTTGGGTTGGAGGGTGGTCTGGGAAAGCAGAGGAGTCTGCGGATCCTGGTCGGGCCGCTGGACGTCCCTGCACATAAACATGCTGGGGTTGCAGGCCATTTTCCTTGCCCTCCAGCACTTCCTCCCGGTGCTGCAGGAAACACATGTGTTGGTCTGGATGGACAGCACAGCAGTGACGGCATATGTCAACCACAGGGTGGCCTACGGTCCCCAGGGTTGCATCGCATTGCCTTCTGGCTTTTGATGTGGGCTCAAAGGAACCTGCTGTCCCTATTGGCGATGCATATTCCTGGAGTGCTGAACTGGGCAGCGGACCTCCTCTCGAGGGAGGGTGTGCATCCGTCAGAGTGGTGGCTCCACCCTCAGGTGGTGAAGCGCATTTGGGAATGATTTGGGAAGGCACAGGTCCATCTCTTTGCCTCGGCGGAGATGACACACTGCCCCCTCTGGTACTCCCTCCACTGCTTAGGCGGTCCACTCGGCGTCGATGCCCTGGCCCAGGAGTGGCCCAGAACGCTCCTATACACGGTCCCGTCGCGTTCTCGAAAAGGTCTGGTTACAGAAGGTGACAGTTCTCCTAGTGGCCCCCAGGTGGCCCCGGAGAATCTGGTTCTCAACCCTGTGCCAGCTCTTACAAGGCCAGCCCTGGGAGATCCTGCTTCATCTGGATCTCCTCAGTCAGACGAGAGGCACTCTCTGGCACCCAGAACCAGGCAGATTCCAGCTATAGGTTTGGCCCCTGAACGGGACCGCTGGTCAGCCCTAGGGCTATCAGACGCAGTTGTGGGTACATTGCAGAACATAGGGCGGATTCCACTATGTTGTTGTACGCCTACAAGTGGAAGTATTTTCAGAATTGGTGTCTCTTGCCCCATGCCAGTTATCTTATAGTTTCTGCAAGAACTGCTTGTTGCTGGTAGGTCACCATCAACATTGACAGTGTATTTAGCGGCTATTTCTGCGTGCCATGCCCCTGTAGATTTGGTATCTCCGGATGTGTATTTTTTGGCTACCCGGTTTCTTAAAGGCACTCACGGTTACGCCCTCCCAAGAGGGCCGTTCTCCCCGAATGGAGTCTTGATATTGTACTGGAGGCTCTCCCAAAGGCCCGTTTAAGCCCATATACTCCATAGAGTTGAAGTATCTATCTGTCTATGAAGACAGCCTTCCTCTTGGCTATATCCTCCGCTAAGCAGGTCAGTGAGCTGCAGGCGCTGTTGGTGCGTATGCATACAAACCCTGCTTTCCTCCCCAAGGTGATTACAACCTTCCTCATGAATCAGTCTGTGGAACTGGAGTCATTCCATCCACCCGTTTTCTTCAGAGGAGGATAGGAGATTGAATTTCCTTGAACTGCTACGTGGATAGGACAAGAGCTCTGTGTCATTCTGACCAGCTCTTTGTCTACCACAGGATACGCACCCTAGGACAGCCCCTCTTGAAGCAGCGACTGTTGCATTGGATTGCGGACACAGTCTCAATTGCGTATGATCGTGCTGGCTTACCCCCACCTGGGAGGATAGCTGCACATTCCACTAGAGGGTTGGCTACATCTTGGGCCCACTTTAGAGGGGCCTCGTTGTCTGATATATGAAATGCGTCTAGCTGGGCTATGCCGCATACGTTCTCCAGATTCTATCGCCTTAACGTGATAGATCCTTCCTTGCCTTCATTAGGCACGAGGGTCCTTGAGGTTGCACGCAAGCAAGGCTAACCTTGGGTTAGGTGGTTCTGACTCGTCTCTCGTATGCTGCCGTTCCTTCTCCCTCGCGACGGCTCTGGTATACATTTCCCATACGTAATGTTTTGATGGTCATCTTCGAATTGAAAGGGAACGTTACATTACTTTCCGTAACCCTGGTTCCCTGAAAGAGAAGAATGTTTTAGTGGTAATTTAAGGTAAGTAACCTAACGTTCTTGCTGTTGGGAAAGTTTAAACGGGTTCATTATAAGAAGGTTGTTATAGTGACTTTAGCCAGTATATGTACGTGTGTGTGTGTGTGTGTGTGTGTGTGTGTGTGTGTAGGTAGATAGGTAGATGTAATCAGGGCATGAGAAGTCGCTTCCTTAAAAACAGTGCACTGAACTTTTTTTTTAATCAGCCGACGTGGCTCTTACAGCAGCATTATCTCCTACTGCAGTAGATCAGATACAGAAACAGGACCATTATCTGTGCTTCTCTTCAGAGAGTCACCATGGCAACCATGCACATTCCATCTGTCACACTGGCACCAAAATCTAATTTGTGTTAGAGCAAAAAAAGATATATATTCCATTGAATGAATTCACCAACAGTATAATACTGCAGAACTACCCACACAATTGAACTCAGAGTCCCCTAAACACAATTATTATTATTATTATTATTATTATTATTATTATTATTTGTCTGTAATTTGAATGTCACCTCACATCTATAACCCGCTGTGACAGAAATCCAATGATTCTTGGTTGTAAATCTCCCGACCTGTGAGGGCGCTAAGCAGCGAGAACAGAGTTCCCTGGACGGGCTGGCCTGACAGTTCTTTCCCAGGGTTCAAGGGAAGTCGGCCAGCTAGAAAGGGGGCAGGTCTCCGTTACAGTAACGCATTGACCCGGAAGGGAAACGACGTGGCAGCCACAGATTGGAGAGGCGGTTGCACTGGGTTACCAAGGGGTCATGTGTGACAGCATAAAAGGGGACGGAGAATCGCAATCTGTTCCTTTGCTTTGGTTTGAGCATTTAAACCTGTAAGGACTGTGAGAGACCCTGTGGGAACTTAAGTACCATAAGTGCTTTGTTTGTTTGTCTGTAATTGTCTTGTCTTGTGAATTACTAGACTGCTAACACGTTTCCGGAGCTGTCGCCGAGGGCCAGCACTAAGCCAGAACAGCACTTCACCACTGTCACTAAATAACCTTGTATCAGCCACCACGAGCACTACTGCAAGCACCCAGGACTGGTGACCGTGTTAGTATTATTGTGGGGCAGATATTGTGTTTATTAGTTGGGACTGCAATCCCATTATTGTTACCCCGTGCAGTACACATTGCTGTGTATTGCTGGGGAATTATTGTGGATAAAAAAGAAATAAAACCTTTTTCCAAACAGGATTACAAATCTGTGTCTGTTTCATTACCGCACTGCATCACCTCTGCACCTGCATCCACTCAACCACTTTGCCACACCCACGTAGCTGGCCATTGTGCACTGAGATGTACAGGGATCACCCAGTGACCTGCAATGGCTGTTGCCAAGCAACTGAACCCCAGAGAACAAAGTCAGCTTGAGCAGTGTGCCCTGAGTCCACCTGGCCTCTTCGTGCACCTCACCAGTCGTCTCTGATAATTCCTGATGTAGAAGGGGGCAACTGCAATTATAGATCTGATACATTTCATGAATATCAAGCAGGATTTTACTCATAAAAACAGACTTTGAAAAACAATGCATTTTAGCCTGCCATTATAAAGATTCACAACATGGTCGAAAGACTAACTTAATATAAATGGAAAAGTTCAACATAATATATATATATATATATATATATATATATATATATATATATATATATATATATATATATATACATACAGTGCCTTGCATAAGTATTCACCCCCTTGGACTTTTCCACATTTGGTAGTGTTACAACCTGGAATTAAAATGGATTTAATTAAGATTTTTTGTCACTGATCTACACAAAATAGTCCATAATGTCAAGGTGGGGAAAAAAATCTACATATTTTTCAAAATTATTTACAAATAAAAAACTGAAAAGTCTTGATTGCATAAGTATCCACCCCTTTGCTGTGACACCCCTAAATAAGCTCTGGTGCAACCAATTGCCTTCAGAAGTCACATAATTAGTTGAATGGAGTCCACCTGAGTGCAATTAGTGTCACATTATCTCAAATTAAATACACCTGTTTCTGGAAGGCCCCAGAGTTTGTTAGAGAGCAAATCTAAACAAACAGCATCAGGAAGACCAAAGAGCTATCAAAACAAGTCCGGGATAAAGTTCTGGAGAAGCACCAATCAGGGTTGGGTTATAAAAAAATATCCCAAACTGAACATCCCCCGGAGCACCGTTAAATCCATTATTAAAAAATGGAAAGAATATGGCACAACCGCGACTCTGCCTAGAGAAGGCCGTCCACCAAAACTCAGTGACCAGGTAAGGAGGGCATTAGTCAGAGAAGCAACCAGGAGGCCAATGGCAACTCTGAAGAAGCTGGAGAGATCCACAGCTGAGATGGGAGAAACCATCCATGGGACAACTATAACCCAGACGCTCCACAAAGCTGGGCTTTATGGAATAGTGGCGAGAAGAAAGCCATTGCTGAAAAAAACCCATATCAAATCCCGTTTGGATTTTGCCAAAAGGCATGTGGGAGACACAGCAAACATCTGGAAAAAGGTTCTCTGGTCTGATGAGTCCAAAATTGAACTTTTTGGCCTTAGCACAAAACACTATGTGTGGCGCAAAGCAAACACTGCTCATTACCCTCAGAACACCATCTCCACGGTGAAGCATGGTGGTGGCAGCATCATATTATTGGCAAGGACTGGGAAACTGGTGAGGATTGAGGGCAAGATGGATGGAGCCAAATATAGGGAAATTCTAGAGGAAAACCTGTTTCAGTCTGCAAGAGACCTGGGACTGGGGCGGAGGTTCACCTTCCAGCAGGACAATGACCCTAAACACACAGCCAAAGCTACACTGGAGTGGTTTAAAAACAAGAACCTGAATGTCTTAGAATGGCCCAGTCAAAGCCCAGACCTCAATCTGATTGAGAATCTGTGGCAAGACTTGAAAATTGCTGTTCACCAATGGTCCCCATCCAACTTGACAGAGCTTGAGCAATTTTGCCAAGAAGAATGGGCAAAAATTGCAGGATCCAGATGTGCAAAGCTGGTAGAGACTTACCCAAAAAGACTCACAGCTGTAATTGCTGCCAAAGGTGCTTCTACCAAGTATTGACTCGGGATTGAATACTTATGCAACCAACAAATGTCATTTTTTTGTTTAATTAACTTTTGTGTCACAATAAAAAATATTTTGCACCTTCAAAGTGTTAAGTATGTTGTGTAAATCAAATGGTAAAAATCCCAATTAAATCAATTTTAATTCCAGATTGTAACACTATAAAATGTGGAAAAGTCCAAGGGGGGTGAATACTTATGCAAGGCACTGTATATAGACGTGCTCAAATTTGTTGGTACCCTTACAGCTCATTGAAATAATGCTTCATTCCTCCTGAAAAGTGATGAAATTAAAAGCTATTTTATCATGTATACTTGCATGCCTTTGGTATGTCATAGAATAAAGCAAAGAAGCTGTGAAAAGAGATGAATTATTGCTTATTCTACAAAGATATTCTAAAATGGCCTGGACACATTTGTTGGTACCCCTTAGAAAAGATAATAAATAATTGGATTATAGTGATATTTGAAACGAATTAGTTTCTTTAATTAGTATCACACATGTCTCCAATCTTGTAATCAGTCATTCAGCCTATTTAAATGGAGAAAAGTAGTCACTGTGCTGTTTGGTATCATTTGTGCACCACACTGAACATGGACCAGAGAAAGCAAAGGAGAGAGTTGTCTGAGGAGATCAGAAAGAAAATAATAGACGAGCATGGTAAAGGTAAAGGCTACAAGACCATCTCCAAGCAGCTTGATGTTCCTGTGACAACAGTTGCAAATATTATTAAGAAGTTTAAGGTCCATGGAACTGTAGCCAACCTCCTGGGGGGGGCCGCAAGAGGAAAATCGACCCCAGATTGAACAGAAGGATAGTGCGAATGGTACAAAAAAGAACCAAGGATAACTGCCAAAGAGATACAAGCTGAACTCCAAGGTGAAGGGTACGACAGTTTCTGATCGTACCATCCGTCGCTTTTGAGCCAAAGTGGGCTCCATGGAAGAAGACCCAGGAGGACTCCACTTTTGATAGAAAAACATAAAAAAGCCAGACTGGAATTTGCTAAAATGCATATTGACAAGCCACAATCCTTCTGGGAGAATGTCCTTTGGACAGATGAGTCAAAACTGGAGCTTTTTGGCAAGTCACATCAGCTCTATGTTCACAGACTAAAAAAATGAAGCTTTCAAAGAAAAGAACACCATACCTACAGTGAAACATGGAGGAGGCTCGGTTATGTTTTGGGGCTGCTTTGCTGCGTCTGGCACAGGGTGCCTTGAATCTGTGCAGGGCACAATGAAATCTCAAGACTATCAAGGCATTCTGGAGCGAAACGTACTGCCCAGTGTCAGAAAGCTCTGTCTCAGTCGCAGGTCATGGGTCCTCCAACAGGATAATGACCCAAAACACACAGCTAAAAGCACCCAAGAATGGATAAGAACAAAACATTGGACTATTCTGAAGTGGCCTTCTATGAGTCCTGATCTGAATCCTATCGAACATCTATGGAAAGAGCTGAAACTTGCAGTCTGGAGAAGGCACCATCAAACCTGAGACAGCTGGAGCAGTTTGCTCAGGAAGAGTGGGCCAAACTACCTGTTAACAGGTGCAGAAGTCTCATTGAGAGCTACAGAAAACGTTTGATTGCAGTGATTGCCTCTAAAGGTTGTGCAACAAAATATTAGGTTAGCGGTCCCATCATTTTTGTCCATGCCATTTTCATTTGTTTTATTATTTACAATATTATGTTGAATAAAAAATCAAAAGCAAAGTCTGATTTCTATTAAATATGGAATAAACAATGGTGGATGCCAATTACTTTTGTCAGTTTCAAGTTATTTCAGAGAAAATTGTGCATTCTTCGTTTTTTGTGGAGGGGTACCAACAAATTTGAGCACGTCTGTATATTATAACATACGTTTGAGTTTAACCAATGGGTAGGGTAGGGTGTAAGCATAGCTACATTTTGCACAGTCTTGCTTATTATAGAAACAGTTATTGAGAACTTCGTAGTAATATTTAGAATTGCTTTTTATAAAGTGTCAAGACAAGAAGACATTGCAGTCGATTTGGTTACGAATCAATTTTCAAGAACTTTCTCAGAAAAAATTGAGGTATAGTATACACCAGAAACACATGAACTGGTGAAGGTACCAATTTCTCAGATATAGGTGTGTGACAGGGTACTCGTGTCACAAATGTGGGTAACTGCTGATATGCATGACAGAGACATGGGAGTGGGAGTTGGAGTTGAAACAGTGCTCAGGCGCGCAGGATTTATTAACACAAAAGAAAGTAAATAAATGGGTAATGTGATGCTACCAGCGATGGTAATGCACAGAGGACACATACAGGAAACTGTACAAAGGCAAAATAAAACACAGTGCAAAAACTACAAATAAAAGGTGCCATACAGGGCAAGCGCTAGCCTTACTAAATAAGGCGTCCCGCTCCAGGAACCTGCTACACTACATAACCCTCGCTATACATTACTTGGGATCAATATGCCCTAAACTAACCTACTTATGAGCCAGTATTCATACGACGACTCCTGCTTCTTCATACGGCCTTGGCTGGGCATTGCCTTCACAAGCACCGTGTTGCAGTTTAAGGGTTGCGTAGCTGTAGTTCCTGCAGAGCGGACGCTCTCCTCCTGAGTGTACGCAGCTCCCCATTGTGTATTATGGCATTGCAGTTGCCCAGAACGATCCCCACCGGATGTTTTTATGCTGACGGACACGCATTCGAGACCCACCCACCTGCTGATTGAGGATCGGCACAGCCAATCACTCGCTGCCCTTCCTCTCAACCAAACCTAGCAGGCAGCAAGTCTCAAAGGAGCGCCCATCTGTAAACAATCATTTAATCAAACATAACTCCAAAAAGCACACAAAACATACCCGTTTCCACATATAATTTACACCAACACGAATTCCCCTTGTGCAGGGCAATCGCCCTGCTACAAGGTAATTATGTGGAATTACTTTATTCTGACGACAGCATGTTAAACAATCACTTGTTAATAGCCACAGTATTCTGGGCACCTGTAACAAGATTCCGAATAGCTTAATCTCTTCGGTTCCTCCGGTTCTGCTAGATTCAGGAGTGCAAGAAGGAAGCCATGTACATGGCTATGTAAACAACCGATGTTCTGTTAAAATGTATTCCATTTACTAAAATAATAATAAAATGCTTTTAAAAAGACCAAATTCCTATTGGCTTATTTTTATTTTATTTTTAGATTCTATTGATTTTTTAGTATTACTATGCAGGACAGCCGCTATAATATCGTTACCTTTATTTAAAATGTGCACGGATTAATATACCGGTTAATCAGCTAAGCCCATAAATAACCGATCAAAAATTGTAATCGATTGACAGCCCTAATATATATATATATATATATATATATATATATATATATATATATATATATATATATATATATATATATATATATACACACACACACACACAGATGAAGTCCACTCAACAATGCAACTTGTTTTACCCTGATGGCAATACCTGCTCACCCCTCCACCGTGCCAGAACTGTGCGCTAATGGTTTGAGAAGCATGACAGACACCAGTTATCTTCTATCGCCACCACAATACCGGACCTACATCCACTTGAGCATGTTTGGAATGAATTTGAAGGAAGCATTCGTCATCATGACCCTCTACCTACCTCTCTAACCGAGTGTGTGAAATCAGAATGAGTGAATGGATCCCTTGAGACACCTTCAGCACCAAGTCGTGTCAAATCAGGCAAACAGTGGCCAAAAACAATATGAGATACAGATCCTAATAAAGTGGCCAGGCAGTGTGTCTGCATATATACTGATACACATATACAATGGAGTTCAAAAGTATTGATACACATTGATATTATTACCACCTTGGAAATGTGGACATTGATTTCATGTTTTTGAAGCTTAATTTTGTGGTATTTATCATTTCTTTGGAAAAATATTTTTGGCAGGATCTAGTGGTCTTTAAGGTCTGGTTCCCCAGTCACAGGTTAGATCTTATCTTTCTGATAGGTTTCAGTTCATCTCTATTGGGGAGGTAAAATCGGCATTATCGGAAGTTGTCTGTGGTGTTCCACAGGGCTCTATTCTAGGTCCCTTGTTGTTTTCATTATATATGCTACCGTTAGGTGACATTATCCGTAGACACGGAGTGAACTTCCATTGCTATGCTGATCATACCCAGATATATGTGTCCCTAAAGCCCCTGGGTGTTATTAGTTACTTGCCTTACAAGCCTTGGATGTCACATAATTTTCTAATATTGAATTCAGATCAAACAGAGGTCATGCTAGTGGGCTCACAGAACCAACTAAAAGGAAATGTGGGATAACATGAGCTTAACCCTTGCAGTCTTTCATCAAAACTTAAACTAGAAATTAAGATTTGGGTGTCATCTTTGATCCTGATCTGTCATTTGAGATTCATATTAGGGAAGTTACTAAAGTATCTTTTTACCATTTGAGAAATATAGCCAAACTTAGACCAATTCCATATCTGATGCAGAGAGACTATTGCATGCCTTTGTTTCATCTAGAATTGATTATTGTAATGCACTTTTTTCTGTTGTCCCAAAACATGTGGTATGCTTGCAGCTTGTTCAGAATACCGCCGCTAGAATTCTGACTAAAACCAGGAAAAGTGAACATATTACCCCTGTTTTGGCCTCTTTACACTAGCTCCCTGTACAGTACAGAATTGATTTTAAGATTTTGCTGTTAACTTACAAGGCCCTGAATGGATTAGCACCTAGTTATTTGTTACTGACCCCATATCTTCCAAACCGCAGATCACAGGATGCGGGGCTGCTGGTTATTCCTAGGGTCAACAAAAGCAACACGGGAGGTAGGGCTTTTTCTTGTAGAGCTCCTCAATTATGGAATGCTCTGCCTTCGTTTGTCAGGGAAGCTGGGACCGTTACAGTTTTCAAGACTGAAAACACACTTTTATAAAATGGCTTTCTTATCTTAGTGGGTTTTAATGTAACTTTAAAATTGCTGCTTTTTTTATTATGTATATACTGTTATTTAAATCTGTTATTTAAATGGTCTGATTATGGTAGTTGCATGTGTGACATGCTATACAAATGTATTGTGGTTTGTATTTTTTTCTGCTATGTACTGTACAGTCTTTGCGATACTTTTGTATAAAAAGCGCTATATAAATGCAATAAATTAAAAAAAAAAAGATGCAGGTTGTATCACTTTTTATTTCAGATGACAGCTGCACCATCACTCCCAGTATGCAGACCCTTCATTCTTTATAATAATCCAAAAGGGTTTCAGAAACCCTATTGATCTTTTTAAAATTGGCTGTGCCAAAAAATATGTTTCCAATTTCAATTCACAGAATTATATTGAGATTGTGCCATAGGAGTTGGCAATGTTAACCCTATCCAATACTTTAACTGCAGCACCAGGGCCAGAGGACCCAGCTGGAAATGCAGTGGAGATGACAGACTTAGGGCAGAGGGAAGGAGACACTTCTTCAGAGAGTGCTGAGGGGATGGGTTGGGCTGCTAATGTTGTTGAGGCAGAATCACTGGGAACATTTAACACCGAACATGGCAAAGTTTTGAGATGAATCAGATTCTAGAAACAGGACGAGCTCAGATACGCTAAATGCCCTCCTTGTGTTCACATTTTTTGTGCTCCCCTTTAGTTTTCATCGGTAAGTCACACTACTGTGTCTTACATTTAGTATACATGGGCAGGCCTCTTGAAGATATGTTTTGTCTTAAAGTGGAAAGGCTGATATGAGCTAAGTGTACAACTTAAATTATGTACTGTCCCAATTTACCAGTAATGCAGATGTAGAAACCATCACAGCTTTCACAGGTGATGAAAGTCTCTTACCTTTAGTCACCTTGTGGGGAACTAACTAGAAGCATCTTGTAATGGTCTTCAGAAGAGAAAATATTGTTATAAATCCTGCTGATCTTAAACTTTTAAAACTGCAACACACTTGTATCTACACCAAAGTTTCAACAAAATTATGAAAACAAAACAAGAACTGGAATCCAAATGACATGAAGGATACGTGGGTGAGAGAATCATTGTGTTTTGTACACCCTTTTTATTTGACCTTTAAACATACTACATGAAGTAGTAGGCAAGGTGAGACTCCAAAGCCCCTTAGACAGCACTAGTTTGATTTTTTGTCTCTGATATGTGTCATTCCTGAACCCTGTGAGCATTTTCTAAAGCTTGCAGCACTGAAACCTGAAAAACAGCCAGCTGTGACATTATTAGGAGACCTGGGTTTCTTTTATGAACATGAAGGTTAGGCCATTGAGAGACCCCAGTCATGTGGATGAACATCAAAGCGTTCGTTGATTGAGAGAAAACAAAACCAATAGGTCACTGCCCACAGGGGCTAACAGGTTTTATTTTCATAAGAAAAGGTCGACAGATTTCACATTTTACAAATTATTCCTTTGAATCTAATGTCCTTTTAATGAGCATGTACTTCTTTGCTTAGAAAACCCAGATTAAAAAGGAGAGACGCTTTCAAGTGCTGGGGATATTATCTTGGCTCTTGTTATCTGTTAGCAGCTGATTGATCTAGACGATAATATCTTACACCATTAGTCTTTTTTACTAACAAATTGGCCCAGAATAAATGGCACCCAGGGTGCAAGAACAAAGCTAATAGGCTCAGTAAATATCTGTGTGAATCAGTCACTAGAGTTACTGCAAGAGTGCACCACAGAATCTCATGTAGTCAGTATATTCACATCTGAAATCCTGTTCATCTGACAATCACATTTAGAAGTCTTGTACAAGGCTTATAGGCTAAGAAACGTCATCCTGAACATTCAAAATGTTTTCGTTCGGCTTCATTTAAGATCAAACTGAATACGGAATATTTTTGTGGTTGAATTTGGAGTGTGTGATTAGATCGTTGCAGGCTGACAGATGATCAACAATTATGGCCCCAAAAACGTGTGCACTCCAAGCTCCCCTTTAAAGCTATGTTAACTGTGTAATGAGGTTTGGGAATTGGCTGGAGTCTTGTATTCCGATATTAGGACCTGAATAACTTTTTCCAATCAGATTTCTGTCATGTTAAGGCAGGAATATTAAACCAGAACTCAAAGGCAAGTGTAATACAGCACCAGTAAATGACATACTACTAAAGTAATACATGACAATTGTAGTTCGACTACGATACCCTCTGTGGTTAGATAAGTTTGAGAGATGCCCTAGAATTATAAATGATTCCCACAACACTATAAAATGAATATAATTGAAAAATAATTCCATACACACAAGCCAGAAGCCCCATGGCAGCTTTGGCAGAAGTAGCTTTCTCTCCTTTTTTTATAGTAAAACACACAGCTTCTAATGGAGATGCAAATCAATCTCAGCAGTCAGTCCTCCCCACACAAACACAGAGGCTGCAGCTCAGTCAACAGTCATCAACACAGCATGTGCTTTACCCAGAAACAAACCATACTGAATACTATTAAATACATAATATAGCCAATAAAGCATAGATTAGTAAGGGATAAACAACTGACAACAACTGTTTCCAAAGGATTGGGGGTTTATTTAATTGAATTCATTAATTAGTAGATTGACACCATAATTGTTTTTGATTTATGGTGTATTATGTGATTTGTTGTGCACCACTCATTTATTTTGATTTATCATGTGTGTTATTAAATGTTGTTTTGTATTTGACACTGGGTTAAATGAGGGATAGTTGGAACACAGATTGGTTTCTAAAGAACCAGCCACCATCAATCACCTCCAGGTGCAGCATTCCAGCACACGTGTACAAGATCAATTGCCTATATAAACCGGATAGAAGCAGAGGAGAACGGAGAATGGAGAATGGGAAACAGAGAACAGAGAACGGAGAACAGAGAACGGAGAACAGAGAACGGGGGCATTGTGAGCAGTGAACCGAGCAGGAGAGTCCTCTGCACAGAGAGTGCAGCACCAAGGAACGGATAACTGAAGCTCCAGTATCCAGAACAAGAGATGAAGAACACTGGAAAGTAACCAGGGGAATACGCGGTTTCTTTTGTTAGTAAATATCACTGTGGTTAATGGATATTAGCGAACACTAACTAAAGCGAAGTAGCTTTGGTAGTATACGCTGACAAGCAAAGAACTGCCAGGAAGTTAGTGAATAAGACAGTTGGAGATTGTTTTTTGACAAAATACTGCTGCTCTGTATTACTCTCTTGAACAGCGCAGGCCCACCCAGAGGATTGGGAGAGATGGAGGGAGAGGACACATTGCCAAGGAGACAGGTGTTGGCTGCCACTACAATTACCCCCAATGCTAACCCTGCTCTGGTCTAAGTTAAGTACCAGTATTCCAGCCAGCCTAGGTGCAGGAGCACTATATGGCTGAGGCATAGATCTGTGGTGCTTATGCTTAACGCTCTGTTATACTGTTTTACCAGAGTTGGGGTGAAGGGGGGTGGAGGTGTAGCAGAGAGCTAGCCTAGCAGTTAGTTGGTGGCTAAGCGTCTGTTGTCTCTCTCTCTCTCTCTCTCTCTCTCTCTCTCTCTCTCTCTCTCTCTCTCTGAGCAAAATAATCTGTTATAAAAATGACATTCAAAATGCATGTAGAAAAGGAGAAGCCATACTAATGGGGGATTTCAACTTCCCCTGTATAAAATGGGAGAACCCGGTGGGGAGCACGACGGACGAAATTGAAATGGTGGAAATGACAAATGACTGCTTCCTAACGCAATTTGTCAAGGCACCGACTAGAGGGGAGGCATGCCTTGATTTAGTCTTTTCAAATAATGAAGACAGAATAACTAAAACAGAGGTCAGAGAGCCATTGGCAAACTCAGACCACAACATGGTCTCGTTTGAAGTATTTTTTAAAACCCCAAAAGTAATGACTAAAGCTAAGGTTTACAGTTTTAGAAAAGCAAACTATGAAGGTATGAAACAGAGACTAACAGAAGTAGATTGAAGTAAAATAGAGAAAACATCCACAGAAAAAGGATGGCTGTTTTTTAAAAATGTGGTACTAGATCCCAAAAGTAGACACATCTAAATCTAAAACAATATGGCCAAATGGTTTAATAGATCAATTAAAAAAAATATTCAGCGAAAAAAGGCACTTTTCAGAGCGTTTAAAAGGGACCAAAAACAAAGTACACAGAAAGAGTACTTGGAACTGCAAACACAAGTCAAAAAGGAAGTTAGAAAGGCCAAGAGAGAGATAGAATTCAATATTGCTAAGAGGGCTAAAACCAATTCCAAAATGTTTTTCCAATATTATAACAGCAAGAGAACATTCAAAGAGGAGGTTAAATGTCTAAGAGACACAAATGGCAAAATCATAGATGAAGAAAAAAAATAGCAAATATATTAAATGATTACTTTTCACAGGTTTTTACAAAGGAGGACACGGACAACATGCCCCACATGTCGACCTGTTCCTATCCAATTTTAAATAACTTTAGCATAACAGAGGCAGAAGTGTTAAAGGGACTAGGAGCTCTTAAAATAAACAAAGCCCCTGGGCCGGAGATCCTCCCAATAGTACTCAAAGAAATGAAAGAAGTTATTTACAAACCGCTAACCAAGATCATGCAACAGTCTCTTGACACAGGGGATGTACCGACAGACTGGAAAATAGCAAACGTAATACCGATCCATAAAAAGGGAGACAAAACCGAACCAGGTAACTACAGACCAATAAGCCTGACTTCTATTATATGTAAACTTATGGAAACTATAATAAGATCTAAAATGGAAAATTACCTATATGGTAACAATATCCTGGGAGACTGTCAGCATGGTTTTAGGAAAGGGAGATCGTGTCTAACTAACCTGCTTGACTTTTTCTGAGGATGCAACATTGACAATGGATAATTGCAAAGCATACAACATGGTTTATTTAGATTTCCAGAAAGCTTTTGACAAAGTCCCGCATTAAAACATTAATTCTCAAACTGACGCAGTAGGGATTCAAGGAAATGCATGCACATGATTAGGGAGTGGTTAACATGTAGATAACAGAAAGTACTGATTAGAGGAGTGTGACAGAGATCGAATGATTCTTGGTGTTAGATCTCCCTCTCGACCTGTGAGGGCACGGTGCACGAGGAACAGAGTACCCTTAATTAAATGGCACGACAATTTATTCCGTAGGGTAGATGGAAGTCGGTCATTTAGGAAGGGGGCGGAGCCACGGCACCCAAACTCATTGACCCGGACGGTAAGCGGCGTGGCATCCGAGGACTGGAGGAGCGGATGCGCTCGTTAACCTCGGGGTCATGGGCGAGGGTATAAATAGGGGGCATGGCTTGAGTGATCTGTTCCTTTGCAAATGGTTAAAATTACATAACCGAGAAGGAGCCCGTATTAAGAAATAAACTTTGAGTGTTTCATGTCTGTGTATTAACACTGTGTTTCTTGTGTGTTGTTTTCACTAAAGATTACTAAGCACGATCCGGAGCTGCAGCCGCAGGCCAGCAAAAACCCGGACTTCACCACGCACCTTTTCCACTACAGGAACTGTCTTTGTTTTCACCACTAGCACTAGAATCACGCACTGTCTAAATTGTGTCTGTGTTTTGTGTGGGTGACGGAACGGGACTTTTGGTTACGGGTCAAACCCGTGGGATTACAAACTGAAGTGATACACGCCACTGTACCACTTCCAACATTGTCATTATTTACAGGTTTGCCTTAAGGCTCTGGATTATCAAATTAAATAAACACCCTTGCACCTGTACAAACGTTGTCCGTGTGATTACTCCGCTCTGCACTGCACACACCTGCACGTCTTTACCACTTTGCCACAAGGAGAAACCTCAAAATGGAGCGAGGTAACCAGTGGTGTACCACAGGGATCAGTATTAGGTCCACTGCTATTCCTAATCTACAGTGCCTTGCGAAAGTATTCGGCCCCCTTGAACTTTGCGACCTTTTGCCACATTTCAGGCTTCAAACATAAAGATATGAAACTGTAATTTTTTGTGAAGAATCAACAACAAGTGGGACACAATCATGAAGTGGAACGAAATTTATTGGATATTTCAAACTTTTTTTAACAAATAAAAAACTGAAAAATTGGGCGTGCAAAATTATTCAGCCCCTTTACTTTCAGTGCAGCAAACTCTCTCCAGAAGTTCAGTGAGGATCTCTGAATGATCCAATGTTGACCTAAATGACTAATGATGATAAATAGAATCCACCTGTGTGTAATCAAGTCTCCGTATAAATGCACCTGCACTGTGATAGTCTCAGAGGTCCGTTTAAAGCGCAGAGAGCATCATGAAGAACAAGGAACACACCAGGCAGGTCCGAGATACTGTTGTGGAGAAGTTTAAAGCCGGATTTGGATACAAAAAGATTTCCCAAGCTTTAAACATCCCAAGGAGCACTGTGCAAGCGATAATATTGAAATGGAAGGAGTATCAGACCACTGCAAATCTACCAAGACCTGGCCGTCCCTCTAAACTTTCAGCTCATACAAGGAGAAGACTGATCAGAGATGCAGCCAAGAGGCCCATGATCACTCTGGATGAACTGCAGAGATCTACAGCTGAGGTGGGAGACTCTGTCCATAGGACAACAATCAGTCGTATACTGCACAAATCTGGCCTTTATGGAAGAGTGGCAAGAAGAAAGCCATTTCTTAAAGATATCCATAAAAAGTGTCGTTTGCAGTTTGCCACAAGCCACCTGGGAGACACACCAAACATGTGGAAGAAGGTGCTCTGGTCAGATGAAACCAAAATCGAACTTTTTGGCAACAATGCAAAACGTTATGTTTGGCGTAAAAAAGCAACACAGCTCATCACCCTGAACACACCATCCCCACTGTCAAACATGGTGGTGGCAGCATCATGGTTTGGGCCTGCTTTTCTTCAGCAGGGACAGGGAAGATGGTTAAAATTGATGGGAAGATGGATGGAGCCAAATACAGGACCATTCTGGAAGAAAACCTGATGGAGTCTGCAAAAGACCTGAGACTGGGACGGAGATTTGTCTTCCAACAAGACAATGATCCAAAACATAAAGCAAAATCTACAATGGAATGGTTCACAAATAAACATATCCAGGTGTTAGAATGGCCAAGTCAAAGTCCAGACCTGAATCCAATCGAGAATCTGTGGAAAGAACTGAAAACTGCTGTTCACAAATGCTCTCCATCCAACCTCACTGAGCTCGAGCTGTTTTGCAAGGAGGAATGGGCAAAAATTTCAGTCTCTCGATGTGCAAAACTGATAGAGACATACCCCAAGCGACTTACAGCTGTAATCGCAGCAAAAGGTGGCGCTACAAAGTATTAACTTAAGGGGCTGAATAATTTTGCACGCCCAATTTTTCAGTTTTTTATTTGTTAAAAAAGTTTGAAATATCCAATAAATTTCGTTCCACTTCATGATTGTGTCCCACTTGTTGATTCTTCACAAAAAATTACAGTTTCATATCTTTATGTTTGAAGCCTGAAATGTGGCAAAAGGTCGCAAAGTTCAAGGGGGCCGAATACTTTCGCAAGGCACTGTATATTAATGATTTAGATTCTAGTATAGTAAGCAAACTTGTTAAATTTGCAGACGACACAAAAATAGGAGGAGTGGCAAACACTGTTGCAGCAGCAAAGGTCATTCAAAATGATCTGGACAGCATTCAGAACTGGGCAGACACATGGCAAATGACATTTAATAGAGAAAAGTGTAAAGTATTGCATGCAGGTAATAAAAATGTGCCATTATAAATATCATATGGGAGATACTGAAATTGAAGAAGGGAACTATGAAAAAGACCTAGGAATTTATGTTGACTCAGAAATGTCTTCATCTAGACAATGTGGGGAAGCTATAAAAAAGGCTAACAAGATGCTCGGATATATTGTGAGAAGTAAGAACATAAGAACATAAGAAAGTTTACAAACGAGAGGAGGCCATTCAGCCCATCTTGCTCGTTTGGTTGTTAGTAGCTTATTGATCCCAGAATCTCATCAAGCAGCTTCTTGAAGGATCCCAGGGTGTCAGCTTCAACAACATTACTGGGGAGTTGGTTCCAGACCCTCACAATTCTCTGTGTAAAAAAGTGCCTCCTATTTTCTGTTCTGAATGCCCCTTTATCTAATCTCCATTTATGACCCCTGGTCCTTTTTTCTTTTTTCAAGTCAAAGAAGTCCCCCGGGTTGACATTGTCTATACCTTTTAGGATTTTGAATGTTTGGATCAGATCGCCGCGTAGTCTTCTTTGTTCAAGACTGAATAGATTCAATTCTTTTAGCCTGTCTGCATACGACATGCCTTTTAAACCCGGGATAATTCTGGTTGCTCTTCTTTGCACTCTTTCTAGAGCAGCAATACCCTTTTTGTAACGAGGTGACCAGAACTGAACACAATATTCTAGGTGAGGTCTTACTAATGCATTGTAGAGTTTTAACATTACTTCCCTTGATTTAAATTCAACACTTCTCACAATATATCCAAGCATCTTGTTAGCCTTTTTATAGCTTCCCCACTGTCTAGATGAAGACATTTCTGAGTCAACATAAACTCCTAGGTCTTTTTCATAGTTCCCTTCTTCAATTTCACTATCTCCCATATGATATTTATAATGAACATTTTATTGCCCGCATGCAATACTTTACACTTTTCTCTATTAAATTTCATTTGCCATGTGTCTGCCCAATTTTGAATGCGGTCTAGATCATTTTGAATGACCTTTGCTGCTTCAACAGTGTCTGCCACTCCTCCTATTTTTTGTGTCGTCTGCAAATTTAACGAGTTTGCTTACTATATCAGAGTCTAAATCATTAATGTAGATTAGGAATAGCAGAGGACCTAATACTGATCCCTGTGGTACACCACTGGTTACCTCACTCCATTTCGAGGTTTCTCCTCTAATCAGTACTTTCTGTTTTCTACATGTTAACCACTCCCTAATCCATGTGCATGCATTTCCTTGAATCCCTACTGCGTTCAGTTTGAGAATTAATCTTTTATGCGGGACTTTGTCAAAAGCTTTCTGGAAATCTAAATAGACCATGTCGTATGCTTTGCAGTTGTCCATTTTCAATGTTGCATCCTCAAAAAAAGTCAAGTAGGTTAGTTAGACATGATCTCCTTTCCTAAAACCATGCTGGCTGTCACCCAGGATATTGTTACCATATAGGTAATTTTCCATTTTGGATCTTATTATAGTTTCCATAAGTTTACATATAATAGAAGTCAGGCTTATTGGTCTGTAGTTACCTGGTTCAGTTTTGTCTCCCTTTTTGTGGATCGGTATTACGTTTGCTATTTTCCAGTCTGTAATTTACAACCCTGTGTCAAGAGACTGTTGCATGATCTTGGTTAGCGGCTTGTAAATAACTTCTTTCATTTCTTTGAGTACTATTGGGAGGAAGTGTTGAATTTAAATCAAGGAAAGTAATGTTAAAACTTTACAATGCATTAGTAAGACCTCACCTAGAATGTTGTGTTCAGTTCTGGTCACCTCGTTACAAAAAGGATATTGCTGCTCTAGAAAGAGTGCAATGAAGAGCAACCAGAATTATCCCGGGTTTAAAAGGCATGTCGTATGAAGACAGGCTAAAAGAATTGAATTTATTCAGTCTTTGTGGCGGAGAGTCTCGCCCCTATGTATTATTATTTGTATTTTTGTTTGCAGCGCGGGTAAAAGCGCAGCGTCTTTTATTATATATTTAAAAACCCCGTGAGGATGCATGGCTGATCAGCTACTGATTATTTAACTAGCTGACAGTCATGCATCCTTACCAAACGCGTGCAGACTCTGCAGCTCTCTGCACTCAGGGGTTGAGTGTAGAGAGGAGAGTACGGGGAGCGGAGAGAAAGAACAACATTTAAAAACAATTGCTAAAACGTGCTGGATTATCCAGCACGACACTTACTTGTTTGTTTGTTTATTCGTTTGGCCCTCGTGCCCTTGTGTTTTGTTGTTTTGTTTAAATCTTTTGTTTTGTTTATTAATAAATACGCTGAGTGCCGTTGCACTCAGCTTCAACCGCCCATCCATTGTTTTGGTTTCTACTTCCTGGTCCGTGACATCACCACTGTGAGCCAGACTGCCACAGTCTTGAACAGAGAAGACTACGCGGCGATCTGATTCAACCATTCAAAATCCTAAAAGGTATAGAAAATGTCGACCCAGGGGACTTTTTTGACATGAAAAAAGAAACAAGGACCAGGGGTCACAAATGGAGATTAGATAAAGGGGCATTCAGAACAGAAAATAGGAGGCACTTTTTTACACAGAGAATTGTGAGGGTCTGGAACCAACTCCCCAGTAATGTTGTTGAAGCTGACACCCTGGGATCCTTCAAGAAGCTGCTTGATGAGATTCTGGGATCAATAAGCTACTAACAACCAAACGAGCAAGATGGGCTGAATGGCCTCCTCTCGTTTGTAAACTTTCTTATGTTCTTCTCTCTCTCTCTCTCTCTCCCAATAGCATCTGGAAGCGTGCCAGCGTGGCAACCACGGCGGAGCCAGTGTGGAGTTTACTGTGAGTCAGGTGACATGTGTCATACACCCTGTGGGATTTCTGTTCACTTTCTGAACCAATGAGATTGCAATACTGGATACGGGCAAACTGGAACTGAGCGAGACTTTGGTTAAAGCCATAAGGACCTGGACATCAAGAGTTTATATTTATAGATACTTTGCATTGGTTTATATTGTTCTTACTTCTTTTATACATGATGTTATATGATTGGTTTGTGGTGTTAACTGTATAGAATGTGCTCCTGTATAGAAATGAGCTTCGTATTATTGCACTTACCTGGTCTGCTTGCCTTTGTTCCTCCGTGTGTGGTCCTTGTACCCTGGAATCCCAAATTGCCTGTGTAAAACAAAAAGAAAGAAATACAAGGGTTAATAAATGATAGCATTGGTTTATTATGCTTGCCGTTTCAGAGGTTGACACAACGGTGGATTATTTTCTTACCGATTCAACACTAATGCCACTTAAATGTATGCCACTTAAAACTTTTCTTCCACCATTCTGGTGCTTCAACCATTCTGGTGCTTCAAGCATGCTGGTGCTTCCAGCCTGCTGGTGCTTCCACCATGCTGGTGCTTCCACCATTCTGGTGTTTCTACCATGCTGGTGCTTCAACCATTCTGGTGCTTCCAACATAGGGGTGCTTCCAGCCTGCTAATGCTTCCACCATTCTAGTGCTTCTACCATGCTGGTGCTTCCAGCCTGCTGGTGCTTCCACCATTCTGGTGCTTCCAGCCTGCTGGTGCTTCCACCATGCTGGTGCTTCCAGACTGCTGGTGCTTCCACCATGCTGGTGCTTCCACCATTCTGGTGCTTCCAGCCTGCTGGTGCTTCCACCATTCTGGTGCTTCCAGACTGCTGGTGCTTCTACCATGCTGGTGCTTCCAGCCTGCTGGTGCTCCTACCATTCTGGTGCTTCCACCATGCTGGTGCTTCCACCATGCTGGTGCTTCCACCTTTCTGGGGCTTCTACCATTCTGGTGCTTCCAGCCTGCTGGTGCTTCCAACATGCTGGTGCTTCTGGCATGCTTGTGCTTCCACCATTCTGGTGCTTCCAGCCTGCTGGTGCATCCACCATTCTGGTGCTTCCAGCCTGCTGGTGCTTCCACCATTCTGGTGCTTCCAGCCTGCTGGTGCTTCCAGCCTGCTGATGCTTCCAGTCTGCTGGTGCTTCCACCATGTTGCTGCTTCCACCATTCTGGTGTTTCCACCACTCTGGTGCTTCCAGCCTGCTGGTGCTTCCACCCTGCTGGTGCTTCCACCATTCTGGTGTTTCCACCACTCTGGTGCTTCCAGCCTTCTGGTGCTTCCACCCTGCTGGTGCTTCCAGTCTGCTTGTGCTTCCACTCTGCTGGTGCTTCCACCATGCTGGTGCTTCCACCATGCTGGTGCTTCCACCATTCTGGTGCTTCCAGCTTGCTGGTGCTTATACCATGCTGGTGCTTCCACCATGTTGGTGCTTCCAGCCTTCTGGTGCATCCACCATTCTGGTGCATCCACTCTGCTGGTGCTTCCACCATGTTGGTGCTTCCAGCCTGCTGGTGCTTCCACCATTCTGGTGCTTCCAGCTTGCTGGTGCTTATACCATGCTGGTGCTTCCACCCTGCTGGTGCTTCCAGTCTGCTGGTGCTTCCACCATGCTGGTCTGCTGGTCCACCATTCCACCATACCATGCTGGTGCTTCCACCCTGCTGGTGCTTCCAGTCTGCTGGTGCTTCCACCATGCTGGTGCTTCCACCATGCTGGTGCTTCCACCATTCTGGTGCTTTCAGCTTGCTGGTGCTTATACCCTGCTGGTGCTTCCAGCCTGCTGGTGCTTCCACCATTCTGGTGCTTTCAGCTTGCTGGTGCTTATACCATGCTGGTGCTTCCAGTCTGCTGGTGCTTCCACCATGCTGGTGCTTGTGCTTCCAGCCTTCTGGTGCTTCCACCATGCTGGTGCGTCCACCATGCTGGTGCTTCCAGCACACGTAGCAGTTCTTTACTTTCTGTTGACTTTTGTTTTACTTGTCCACTCTCTCATTCTCCACTCTTTGAACACCCACCCGGACACAAAACAAAACCGAGCTTATAGACACGTGGCCATCTCCGAATTAACAATGAGTTACTCAATCCAGAGATGGCCACATTCTGCATGAGAGTTTTAGCCTGCAGGGTTGACTGCCAGTCTGTCAATAATCATCAGCTGCCAACCACGCATTCTCACGAGCTGTAGCCTGGCAGAGATGAGCTGCAAACATCGATTCTGCCAAACCACATTCAACTATAACACAATAATACATTCACACCTGTAAATAAGCCCACACAATACATTTAAATGCACCCATAAATTCACCCATTCTAAAACTGAAACAATACATTTTTAGCAGGGCTCTGCCCTGCTACAGTATATAATGAAAGTGCACCAAGGCGCTTTAACATGAAGTTTCAGGTTTGGGGTTTGCTATTTCTGCTGCTGACCAGCCTTGACCATCCGCCACTATGACAAAACCTCATTTGGCCAATCTGTGCTCATCTGGTTCCTCGTAGCTGATCTCAAAACTTTGAAAATTGGAGTGTCTCTTTGATGAAACTGTTAAAAAAAAATACACTTTCAATGTGCAGTATACTGAATGAAAGAAACTAAAGGTGTACCGCTGTGCATTTTAATGTTGGCAGAATGAAGCTTTCCTGCTGCTTTTTTAAATGTCACATCCATTTAGTCTTCAATAGAACTAAAAACCACAAAGCCAAGAGCAATTAGATTTTATTTCTATTCTTCTATCAGGAGTCATAACAGTACTTCTGTTTCTACAAGATATTTAAATGTCATTTGTGAACCTCTAATACCGAACTCAAACTAATGTTTTTTTTACCAATGATGTCATTCAGTTTAAGAATGACACACTACTTAAATGAGGAGGGGGATACTTTATTTACCCCCATTTTTCTACCCATTTTGTCCAAAACAAATGCTGCAACCCACTTATCAGGAGGACAGAAGATCAATAGGCAACCACCGATTCCAAGCCAATCATGTTGTTTAAACCGCGGAACCGAGAGACAGATGTTACCAAGCTATTGTGCTCTGTAGAGGAGGCCCAGCCTAGCTAGTCTCACCTATGCAGGCACTTGACTAGAGGGTGTCGCTGTAGTGTGATGAGGCGACAGCAGGTTTTCCTGTCTAATCCAAGAAGAACCACTGCAGCACTCACTGTGAACTCCCAGCCAAGATGGTTGACGCTCGCATGTGCACCGAGGGCAGTGCTTTGGTGAGTCACTCGGGACCACAATGCGCACCGAGGGCATTGCTTTGGTGAGTCACTCGGGACCACAATGCGCACCGAGGGCAGTGCTTTGGTGAGTCACTTGGGACCACAATGCGCACCGGCAGTGCTTTGGTGAGTCACTCGGGACCACAATGCGCACCGGCAGTGCTTTGGTGAGTCACTCGGGACCACAATGCGCACCGAGGGCAGTGCTTTGGTGAGTCACTCCGGACCACAATGCGCACCGAGGGCAGTGCTTTGGTGAGTCTCTCGGGACCACAATGACACCGTTTACTGTAAGTCACATAAACAGAGAATAGCAAAGGATAACATGTTGAGTGGAGGTTCTTAAAGCAGTCATTACCCACAGGCCTGCTGTCAGGCATACTTTAACACCCAGTCTGTGTATCCTAAATCTAATAGAAAGTGGGAAGCTGAAGCTCTAAGAAGAGAGGGGAGCCATGATGTAGAGTTGAAATATATGTATGTGTGTGTGTGTGATTAGATAACAAATATCCTAGACTTACCGTATTAATGTTAGTTTAAAAGCTGTTCTAGAAATATTTAAGGTACTTATTTTGTTAATCTGACTGCATCCAGTACAATTTGATTTGTCCATAGAAACTATGAAAGAGTTATTAGACTATTGTAATTCTGGTAACTTCTGGTATCATTGTGAAGTCATTTTAGAGAATGTCCTATATGTAATATTATAGGAGTGGCTGTACTCCATGCTATAGTACTGGAATCAGGTATTTCAGAAATGAAGCATTGTTTTTTAAAGAGTAAGTAGCAGGGTTCCATAAAATATAGCGTGATACATCCCCACATATTGCTACAACTGTTTGAATAAAGTACCTGTCATTTCTCTTTTCATTGTTAACATCCTGTCAACTGTTTACACTGTTTACAAGTTTAAAGTCTGTTTCAATGCTGTTTTCAAAATGGCCCTTCTCTGGGGTTTGACTCCAAATCACTGCAGGAAGAGTGATTAAAAAAAAACAAACATAAGTGCTCTGGCTTTTCTGTTCCATACCACATCATGGCTCATTATTGTTGTGTTAGCTGTTTAACAATGTAGACAGTAATCCTTACACTATCAGTACTTGAATAATTGCATAATGAACTGGTCAGAATGATCCATCCATAACTATTAAACACTCAATTTAATGACCAACGTTGCATTCTTGCAGTTGGTTGCTATCAATAATGTCTGTGTTTTATGGTCTGGTAGTCGCAGACAAAAGTATTGGCACCTACACTTAATATAACATCATTCAAGAAAACATGTTATAGACAAGCATTTAGTGAACATTAGCCACTAATTAAAAGGACAAAGATCCAAATACAAAATCTCTGGTAGTTTAAAAAACAATCTTTATAAAAAAAAAAAATTTGTTCATGACTAAAGTATTGTCACCCCTGCTTTAGTATTTCGTGTGTCCTCCTTTTGCTTTTATTATGGCTTTCAGAGATTTACCATAATTCTTAACAAGTATGTTACATCTTGTTGGTGAAATCTGGACTCATTCTGACTTGCATATTTCCTTCAGCTAAGGTAGATTAGATACACAATGCTTGGCTACAGCTTTTTTTCAGATCAGTCCAAAGCATTTCTATTGGATTGAGATCTGGTGATTACGAAGGCCATTTGTGGCAAAGTGGTTAACAGTGTGCAGGTGCAGGTGATCAATAAACAGACAGACAATTATAATCCAGGTGCATTGTTGTTTAATGGTTGTATTTTATAATGCAAATGCCTGATGGCAAACAACAGTAAATAATAACAATGTCAATGAGAAGCAATACAGCTGCATGTATTGCTTATCTGTAATCCGCGGGTTGGCCCCGAAATAATAACAGTCCCGTTTTAATTCACCCACACGTAACACAAACACAAACACCAGTCCACAGTGCATGCTCTACTGCTCGTGGTGAAAATACAGTACTTTAGTGCAAACAAAGTGCAGTGTTGTCCAGGTTTGTGACTTTAGCGACAGCTCCTGGATCGTGTTTAGCCGTCTAAATAATCACAAACAGTATTATTCCGACATGACAAAACAAAACACTCACGATTTTCTTCACACAAAACACAGGTCCTTCCAGGTTGTTCTCTAACCAAAACGAAGGAACAGATTACGTCGCTTCATCCCCTATTTATACCGTCACTCATGAACCCTTGGTAAACGATTGCAGCCACTCCTCCAATCCACAGCTGCCACATCATTTCCCTTCCAGGTCGATGAGTTAATGTACCGAAGCTCCGCCCCCTTTCTAAATGACCAACTTCCTTTTAACCCAAAGCGTCAGGACAAACAGTCCAGGGTACTCTGTTCCCGTTACTTAGCGCCCTCACAGGTCGGGAGGGAGATTTACCACCAAGAATCATTTTCTTTCTGTCACACTATTCCAGAACTTTTATCTTCGTTTTCTTCAAGAATTCCAGAGTTGAGGAAAATAAACTGCCTTCCAAGCAGCCTACAAGCAGATGGTGTCATTGTACATTGTAGAATGTTTTGATAGACGGCTGCAATAATTAAATCCCCAATCACATCAATGTTTCCAGTCCCTGAACTGCTAAAACACCCTGTGTTGGGCAGAAAGTAGTTCAACCTGAAATTCCACCTCTCAACACTAGGAGGCACTGAGCTGACAGGGAGCTTCCTTCACCAGGCTCTGCAGGACAGGGATATAATCACATTTGCATGCCGCCATTAGGGAGGCGTATCGCTGAGTACAGAAGGGAGGATGTTGTCTCAAAACACTCAGTTGGTAACGGGGAGCAGAGAGAGAGAACAAGCACGGTGTCAGGAGGAGGTGTGGGAACAAGATAAACTTAAACTGTGGAAATAGGAAAAGTGAACATATTACCCGTTTTAAGAACATAAGAAGAACATAAGAAAGTTTACAAACGAGAGGAGGCCATTCAGCCCATCTTGCTCGTTTGGTTGTTAGTAGCTTATTGATCCCAGAATCTCATCAAGCAGCTTCTTGAAGGATCCCAGGGTGTCGGCTTCAACAACATTACTGGGGAGTTGGTTCCAGACCCTCACAATTCTCTGTGTAAAAAAGTGCCTCCTATTTTCTGTTCTGAATGCCCCTTTATCTAATCTCCATTTGTGACCCCTGGTCCTTGTTTCTTTTTTCAGGTCGAAAAGGTCCCCTGGGTCAACATTGTCAATACCTTTTAGAATTTTGAATGCTTGAATCAGATCGCGCTTAGTCTTCTTTGTTCAAATTATGAGTTCAATTAAGGGTCTAGTTAAGTAATTGAGAGCTCGGTTGGAATGACAACCAGCAGACACAGGGGGTCCCCAGGACCGAGTTTTAGAAGCCCTTGTCTAGATGAAGGCGTTTTGAGTCAACGAGTCAACATAAACTCCTAGATCTTTTTAATAGATTCCTTCTTCAATTTTAGTATCTCTCATATGGTATTTATAATGCACATTTTTATTGCCTGCATGCCCTTACACTTCTCTCTATTAAATGTCATTTGCCATGTGTCTGCCCACTTCTGAATGCTGTCTAGATCATTTTGAATGACCTTTGCTGCTGCAACAGTGTTTACCACTCCTCATATTTTTGTTTCGTCTGCAAACTTAACAAGTTTGCTTACTATACCAGAATCTAAGTCATTAATGTAGATTAGGAATAGCAGACGACCTAATACTGATCCCTGTGGTACTCCACTGGTTACCTCGCTCCATTTTGAGCTTTCTCCTCTAATCAGTACTTTCTGTTTTCTACATGTTAACCACTCCCTAATCCACGTGCATGCATTTCCTTGAATCCCTAGCGTTCAGTTTGAGAATTAATCTTGTATGCAGGACTTTGTCAAAAGCTTTCTGGAAATCTAAATAAACCATGTCATATGCTTTGCAATTATCCATTGTCGATGTTGCATCCTCAAACAAATCAAGCAGGTTAGTTAGACACGATCTCCCTTTCCTAAAACCATGCTGCTGTGGTCCATTTGTGGGGAAAGGTTATATTTGAGACTCATTGAACTAGTTAATTTTGTTGAAGAATGCTTCAGATTCCTGTTCATACGTCTTGGCATATGAATTTATGAATTTTGAATTTCTGAATGGTTTGCAGTGAGATCTTGTGTGAAGCTCTTCTGTGTTCAGGTGCCTCTGTACAACTCTCCTGTGTTAAGATTCTCCTGTCTGCTGTACCCGTCATTTGCAAATTTTCCAGCGTTTCAGTTGAATGTGTCCTGTGGTACTTCTTGTTTATTGTGTGGATTTTGCTATTCCATATTTCTTTGATACTGTTCTCTAGCTATTACTTTTGTTATAGTTTGCTACGAGTGCTTTTCTCAAACTTGAATCCAACTCCTCTGTTTGTATTTAACATGTTTTATTGCATTATCTATATTAAGTGAAGGGTGCCGATACATTTGTCTGTGACTGGAGATTTACTCCAGATTTACCAAAGTCAGATTTTCATTTTTTAAGCTTTGCTGTGTCTGCAATTCTCATTTGTTTAGGTTGGTTCCATTTCTAGTAGGGGTGGGCAATGATATGAAAATTGTATATCGATATCGATAATATCGAAGTCACAGAAAACACAGAAAAATGTAACAACACAATTGCAATATCAAACATATATACATATACAGACATTAACAGATATTTACATATGAAAAGCAATAACTTACTTAACATAGTGGTGCTTTGCTTCACAATATGCATGGAGAAAAACAAGGTCTTGTTATATTTTATTACTATTTCATCATTAGCCACCTCAAAACCGAAACATTTCTATACTTCACTGCGCAGACTAGCCAATCCGGAAGTAACTGAATCTTCAGCTGCTCTGCATGTAAATGCTGACTCACGACACCTCTAAACGTATTAAGCACGGTGTCATGCCGAATTTTGCATGATTTTGAGATGTGTTTTGATGTCTCATTTATAATACCGAAAGTTTACATTTTAAAAATACATCAATAATAGCATAAGTAATGAACTGCTGACAATGCGCATGTCTCAAAATAATGCAAAACAAAAGTGTACATGAATTTTTTTTAAATTCCACGATATTGCAATATGGAAATTATTATCAATATCGATATTGGTGCCCACCCCTAATTCCTAGTATTCATGTGTTTATTCACCCTGTGTTTTTAGATCTTAGATGTGGCTGAAGAAGTGGACTGTATTGCCAGCCAATGTTTCTCCACAGCCCATCGGGGGTGGAAAAGGCCAACACAACACTCTGTGTGGCCCCAAGCCAACACTGGCAACTCAGCAAGACCAGGATTCAACCCAGCAAGCTCCTGATCAAATGACTCTCCCTGGATTCCGGTGCGGGAGTGCCTTCACTGGATGAGACCCTGACGACTCCTTCTCTTAGTTTTACCTCTTAAACATTAAAGATTTAAACATTAAACAACATTGTGCTGATTAACAGATACACACCGTCTTTCAATACACTTTTACAGGAATTAATGAAGATATCACTAATCAACTGCTAGAGCTTTCTAGTACAGTGTATTGGATCACAGTCAATTTAGAAAATATGTTCTGATATAGTTCACCAAGATTAACACAGTCAACACCATTTCACCATAAAAAAACAAACGGTAAAGCTTGCAATCACATTTATTTTCAGGTTCATAAGCCGCACAACTTGATTTTAAGGTTCCAGTATTAATAACTTAATAAAACATTTATAAACCGATTTTAATAAATAGCACAAATAATATGTTATGACCAGGTGGTTATTTTGTTGTGATAACACAGGGATGATGTTATTAGTATATCAAGTAATACAGCGCATTAGTACAAAACAAAGTGTAGAACAACTTGCAACTACTGGAAGCTTATACTGAAGCGTTACCATTTGCTGAAATAAACAATTATATTTTTACTGATTCACCCCTCCAAACAGTTAAAAATGCAATACTGGTGTGGTGTTATTTTGTGGTACGCGTTAAAATGTGGTACTGCGCTTGCCCGGGCATGCGCAAATGATTTTAGCTCAGAAAACCAGGAAACGCCCATCTGAAAGGGGTATGATGTACTGAGTTTGGCCCTTGAAGTTCTTTTTAATATAATTCTTTTCACAATTCACCCAATTTATTCAACTTTAACTGATGAGCAAGAAATTGGGTTATCTAAAATGGTAAACATATACGATTTTGTGGGTGAAGTAGAGTTTGTCTTGTTCGTAGTGATTTGTGCAGTATTCAGTCCCAGCATTGACACAGTGTACCACATTCTGACAATGTACCACTTTCTGATGATGTACCACATTCTGACGATGTACCACTTTCTGGCCCGACACCGGTACAATATAAACACTTCAACAGCAGCTACACAGTCTCACTCAAAGCTTATACAGAACTGAGGCACTTAAGGGTCAGTGGGCACTAGGAACACCAGTTCATTACAAACACGCTGCAGAAACTCACTCACAGTTACTATTTACTAAAAAGTAAAAATACTGAAATGAAATGGCTATAATCACTAAACATTTCCAGTTTTTATCGATTTACGCCCAAAATTGCCAGGTTTTACAAAAGGTCAACTCAAGCATGTGAATGACTAATACATACCATCCATGACTATATTCACTATATTAATGCAATAGTTTTAGGGCAATACAAGGCTGCCTTTGTGACACACTGCAGTACTGATGCAGGCTAACTTCACCTGCTTTACACCCAGCACATTCACAGCAAACAGAAGCAACAGCTGCTTTTTTCTTTTTCTTTTTTAGAGTGCCCAGTTATTTTACTCCTGTTTTTCTCTCCAGTTTTGTGCAGTTATGCTCCCTCACTGCAGCAACTCCCCATATCAGCAGCTCAGGAGAACTGAAGGTCAGTGGGCATCCTCTGATCCCACGACCAAACCAACTGCTTCTTTACACCCAGGAATGCAACACTGGCTTAGCAGGTGAGCCACTCTGGGCTTCTTTTGCAATAAAATGTTTTTAAAAGTGTCCTGTTTTGCTGTTCCTCTCAATCTAGAGGAATTCAACCTCTTCCTCTGGCTCCCGTTGCAGCAGCAGAGGGAAACCCTTCTGAGCAGCGGAGCAGCTTATAGCAAGGAGGGCTGTTTGTTATTATCTTACTGTGGAACTTTTACTCTGGCCGGGGATAGGAATTCATTTTTCTTTTGTACGAAAAAGGTTTTGTTTAGATGTATGAAGGTTTTTGTTGGTGATACCTTTTAAATATGTATACACATATATACACCAGCTTATTGAGGTGAAAATGAAAAAGACAAAGAAAATTCATTTTTACAGACTACAAACTAAAACAATTCATTAAAAAAATGAATGAGGCTCTGAGATAATTTTCTGTCTTAAATTTCCACTTGTCAGCTCACCTTGAAAGCAAGTGTTTATACTATAGAGGACATGTCATGAAAAACCAAGGCATGCTATTTACATCCGGGCAGACACAGAGATAAAAAACAAACGCCTTTGGACCACTTTGCTACCCTTCAACCACGCCCATCACATTAATACCGTAAGTCATGTTCTTTCATGACATATCTTGTTTATTCCACGAATGTTTACATTTTTCAAAAATAATGAGCTATCAATAACACCAGTGTAGCTATTCTAACTCATTTGCAGGTACTGTACAGTAATCTATTACTTTTTACAAGGCAGTGTGGAGCCCCTCCTCTATTAAAATAGCCTCATCTAAGAAAACATGTTGATCAAAATAACTTGAATGTAGCCACATGAGTTGTATGAATATTGTTTATCCATATTGGAGCTGATCTTGTGCAATCTTGTATGTGAACCAGCACGGCTATTCCCCTCTGCTGTGTTGGCTGCTTTACTACAGGCTTCTCTGTGAAACCAGCAGTCACTGTAACCTTCCAAGCAGCTGCTGGACATGCTTGGTGTTGTACAGTTAACAGCATTTCCATCTGCTTTGATATACTACTCGGGACCTGGTTTTAATGATGTAATACATCAGGGCTGTAGTTGAGATTAACTCCTATTTTTTGAAAGCAGAAAAAATCATGTTAAAGTTACAATATGAAATAAAGCACATTGTGGGTGCTGAAGAGAACTTAAAATGTATAACTTAAGCCCCTTTCACACTGACATGTCAGAACCTACCCGGGTCAGGACCCGGTGTCATGCGGGTCAGCTATGCAATTTGATAAAGCAGGGTTGACCTGGGTGACAGACGCATACAATGTACACAATGCGCGTATCGATGCCCTGGAAGCAGCTTGTTTCAGGCGCTTCCATCCAAGCTTCTCTCGATTGAACCGTTGGCCCAAATACTTTTTCTACATCCCTGCTGCAATCTGGTTCATGCTGTGTCTCAAATCAACAAAAATATAGCTAAACAGAATAAACAGAAACGTTCCTTCCGGAAGTGAAACCTTCACGCAGGCATGGCTGTTTGTTATTTCGTTGGCTCACGAATGGCCATCATGCATTTTGTCTCGCTCAACCCGGGTCAAAGCGTATCGACCCACATCCTGAGGTGGGTCGCTGGGTCCCGGGTCAACCCGGGTACGACCCGGGTACGTGGTTTCACACTGCGTGGGATTGTGACCCAGGTTGCCAGAACCCGGGTCCGGACCCAGGTAGGAGTGCCAGTGTGAAAGGGGCTTTAGTTGTTTGGTTCTAGTTTTGTCAAACGTACAGTTTTGTTTTTTTTTAACTCAAAAATAGGAGTTAATTAAAGATTAAAGTCTGTTCATATAGCTGTACGGGACTGTGGTTAAAAAGGCATCAGTGCACAATTGGCCGAGCGTCGCCCGAGGGGAGGGAGGGTTAGGTCGGCCAGGGTGTCCTCGGCTCACCGCGCACCAGCGACCCCTGTAGTCTGGCCGGGCGCCTGCGGGCTTGCCTGTAAGCTGCCCAGAGCTGCGTTGTCCTCCGATGCTGTAGCTCTGAGGCGGCTGCACGGTGAGTTCGCAGTGTGTAAAGCGGGCGGCTGACGGCACACGCCCGGAGGACAGCGTGTGTTCATCTTCGCCCCTCCCGAGTCAAGCGCAGGGGTGGTAGCGGTGAGCTGAGCATAATAAAATAATTGGGCATTT
This sequence comes from Huso huso, assembly GCA_036884735.1. Taxonomy (NCBI): domain Eukaryota; kingdom Metazoa; phylum Chordata; class Actinopteri; order Acipenseriformes; family Acipenseridae; genus Huso; species Huso huso. The sequence goes on along the minus strand of CM072690.1, from coordinate 10,589,039 downwards.
CAAATTGGGGTGAAAATAATAAAAACTAATTGGCAACGACTAAATTTAAAAAAAAAAAAAAAAAAAAAAAAGGCATCAGTGGTTGAAAATCAAAAGTCTTTTCTTCATAGAAAAAGACTTTCTTTAAATAAAATGCTTTCTGAGTGGGCCCAGAGTAACACTTATGATACGTCTCTTTTTAAACACCTGCTTTTACACAGCCAATGCCAGGTTTACAAAGCAGGCTTGCCATACACAGACTTAGTATCTTCACTGGGATTCATCAGATTGCCTTTAATAATAAAAGCCTTTGATTTGATTTTAGTTTTATATGAATAAAATCTATATTAATGTCTCTGCAGAGTTAGAAATTCGTTAACAGCATTGAATGTATAAACCATGTATACCCTGCTCTGATGCTCATAGAGACTAGGCTGGTCGCACACTCAATAATCTCCTCTTCTTTTAGACTTGACCGCTAATAATTATATATATATCAGATTCCTCTTACATTTTCTTTTATAACCTTTTTATTATTTATTCACTGGGCGTGAGCTGGGGGGGAAGGATAAGGCAGAAGAAGCAGCAAGGAGCAGTTAGTAGGACAGGATGTGGTCACCGACTGGGGCCGACGCTGTCGACATCCCAGGGGCGGAGGACCCGGCAACCGAAACAGGATAGAAAAGAGGTCACCGACTGGGGCGGCGCTGTCGACATCCCAGGGGCGGAGGACCCGGCAACCGGAAACAGGATAGAAAAGAGGTCACCGACTGGGGCCGACGCTGTCGACATCCCAGGGGCGGAGGACCCGGTAACCTGAAAACACATATGAGGGTTATGACTTGGAAAGCCGCCCCTCGGGAGGAGATGAGAGAGGTACCCAGCATCTGAGGCTTCTGTAAGGGGTGCTCGTAAAACCCCTGATTGGCCGAGACATCACGCTGCCTGGGACCTGAAAATAAGGACAAAGCATTGAGGTTAGTATAGGACTCGGCCTAAGTGACCACGTCCTGAAGAGAGGCAGAATAGAAGAGAGCCTCGAGTGAGATGAGCGCAGGAGCTGCGACAGAACAGAGTTTGGCGGGGTCCGCTCTGACTCACGCTTGGATTAAGGGAGGCGGCTGCCTAGCCTGAGGTCGGGGAAGTGAGCCTCACTTGCCCCCAGAGATGACCGATGAAGGCATGTAGAAGGTGGAGGAGGGGAGGAGGAGGAAAAACGAAACACTAGACAGAAAAGGTGCAGGTGATCAGGTCTTAAATAGTAAATAGATACTAATTAACGGGAGATTAGAAAATTGAAAGATTAGAAGATTAGCGGCCCCCCCAGCTCCACGCCCCCCGAACCTCGCAAGCTAACATTTCACTGGGCGTGAGCTGGGGGGGGAAGGATAAGGCAGAAGAAGCAGCAAGGAGCAGTTAGTAGGACAGGATGTGGTCACCCGATCTTTCGACATCCCAGGGGCGGAGGACCCGCAACCGGAAACAGGATAGAAAGAGGTCACCGACTGGGGCCGACGAATCGACATCCCAGGGGCGGAGGACCCGGCAACCGGAAACAGGATAGAAAAAGACACGCTGTCGACATCCCAGGGGCGGAGGACCCGGTAACCTGAAAACACATATGAGGGTTATGACTTGGAAAGCCGCCCCTCGGGAGGAGATGAGAGAGGTACCCAGCATCTGAGGCTTCTGTAAGGGGTGCTCGTAAAACCCCTGATTGGCCGAGACATCACGCTGCCTGGGACCTGAAAATAAGGACAAAGCATTGAGGTTAGTATAGGACTCGGCACGAGTGACCACGTCCTGAAGAGAGGCAGAATAGAAGAGAGCCTCGAGTGAGATGAGCGCAGGAGCTGCGACAGAACAGAGTTTGGCCGGGGTTTTCACGCGGTGAGAACCCCTGAAGGTGGGGAGGCGGCTATCAGCCCTGAGGTCGGGGAAGTGAGCCTCACTTGCCCCCCAAAGGATGGACCCCCGGCACTTCACGAAAACTCCCACACCGTGAGACAAACAAGACAGCACATGCCAACGCATAAAACATACACAAAAGACCAGAATGACGAACAGGACGAACAGAGGGAGATTAGTAAATTTGTTAGTGGGATGTGACTATGTGTATTGCCGCTCAGTGGAGAGGAAAAAATGAACAGGTAGCCCCACTCCGGGCATGCTAGCGATTTTAAAATGGGCTGCAACTATAATCGGAGGAGATGAATGAACGTAATAATCTACTGCGGAAGAGGACCAGCGGCCCATGGTCTTGATCAGACTGTGGTTGATGCTGGATCTTGCAGCGGAGGTAGCTGCACCTATGAAATGAATGGGGAGAATACAGCTGAGGAGGGAGGCCTGCTCTAGAAAGGAGGGTGAGAGGTGGGCTGATTAGGAGATCTTCGTCGCTGCAGGGAAGCTTGAAGCTGAAGAAACTGTGTATTCTGAGCTTCCGAGGAAGCCGAAGAAGGCTGTGAGTGATGTTGGCCCTCGCAGCAGAGGGGGCTGTGCCTACGGAATGATTGGGGGGGAGGCCCGCTCTGGAGGCAAGGTAGGTTGGAATCCAGTGACGAGTGATCCTAGGAGCGAGAGAAATCAATGAGGGGGTGAAGTAGAGGAGGGAGGCTTGCTCTGGAGGGTGGAAGGTGGGTTGAGAACCAGCGATGAGTAATGATAGGAGCGAGAGGAATCAATGAACCGAGGGTCCTGGGGGGGCGGGGTTCTTGCTGGGGAGATACCTTGATGATGAAAGGGGCAGATAGGGGACTCTACTTGACAGCTGAATGGACTAACCACATTGAAATTGATCCCTCTTGGAGGTACGACCGAATGGTGAAGTAAATCAGAAGCAGAAGAAACTGCGAGTTCTGAACGTAATAATCTACTGCGGAAGAGGACCAGCGGCCCATGGTCTTGATCAGACTGTGGTTGATGCTGGCTCTCGCAGCGGAGGTAGCTGCACCTATACGAAATGAATGGAGAGAATACAGCTGAGGAGGAGGCCTGCTCTCGAAAGGAGAGTGGAGAGTTGGCTAATTAGGAAATCTTCGTCGCTGCATGGAAGCTTAAAGCTGAAGGAACTGTGAATGAGCTTCTGAGGAAGCCAAGAAGGCCGAGAAGCAGATGAGATACCTTGACGTTGAAAAATAAGGGGCAGATAGGGGAATCTGCTTGACAGCTGAATTAACTGACCCGGCTGAAATGGATCCGTCTGGAGGTACACGACTGAATGATGGAGTAAATTAGAACTGTGGATTCTGAGCTCCTAAGGAGACCGAAGAGGGCTCAGATGCAGATGATCTCCATAGGTAGATCCTTGTATGGGGAGAAGTGGCGTTTCAGAAGAGTAGAATGAGCAAACTGAGAATGGTCATTGATGCGGACAGCGGGAAAGTAAGGCAGGGAAGGCTCTTAAGAATCAGCTGTTAGGCAGATGGTCTCCATGAGGAGATTTTCGTAAGGGGACAAGCAAACTTTCCAAGAGTAGAGATTAGTGAAAGAGAATGTCTGTTGATATGGGCAGGCGGGAAGGTGCAGCGGGGGGGGACTTTGAAGATTCCGTGAAGAGTCAGACAAACTACTGGTATGGAGAGAATGGTGGGAAGAAAAATCCCTAGCTGGACGATGAAAGCCATGATCTGGTTTGATTTGAAGGAATAGGATGAATCCGATTCTGGCACAGAACGTTTAAAACACTGACCAAGCTGTACAATATGAAGCTGTCGAAGGAGGAGAGAGCTGCAGATATGAAATGCTGAGCAGATTGAAGGAGGTTACTGAGAGTATGATTCAGTCAAATGACAGCTGGTGAAGCTGGTGAATGGGGGGGGTGGGCACGCAGCAGACGGGACCAGTCGATCGAACTTGAATACTAAAAAGTGGAGGCCAAAGGGGCTGGAACTGACAGTTGAGGTAGCAGCTGGAACTGAACGAACGTGTAAATCGACTGCTGGGGAAGCTCAGCACGCTTTGTGCTCCATTTACTGGAATGGAGGGCAGAGATGAGATGTTGACTATCCTATGTGTCAGTTAATACGGGATCGATCTGCGGTCTGCTACTATCATGTCTGCTTGAAATGAAAAAAAGGTGAACTCACATTGAGAGAACAACTCCAGTTTATTCTCCTAAGTGGAACTCCTTAACTCATAAACAAGACAGATTTCCAGTCTCACCGCATCTCACCATGTATTAATGCTGTAATATTTGAGAGGATGTGGACATATAAATAGATTGCTGAGAAAGACAAGCACCTCGTATTTTTGATTAGATGGGGATTAGCATTAGCCTGACTGCGGAATGCTTCCACGATCTGCGTATTGGAGGAAAGCGGGCGTTGGAAGATCTGGAGTAGTGCAGGTACAGATTTAGACTGAACTAAAGCAACTTGCATGCTATAACAGTGAGTAGATCTATCTGCTGCAGTGAGGAGCAATTAACAGTAGAGGACGGGATCTGCTGGACGGTGCAGAGATCTGAGAAAGTAAACAAAGAAGTGCTGTCAATAATGAGCGGTGGTCTGCTGTAGAGAGAGAGAGAGAGAGAGAGATCTGCTGAAGCAGTGATCTGTTATTGTGAATGGTGGACTGCCATTGGTAGAGCGTGGTGGTCTGCTGCAGAACGCAGATATCTGCTGAAGCAGGGATCTGTAATAGTGAATGGTGGATTGCCATCGGTAGTGTGATGATCTGCTGTAGAGCACAGACATCTGCTGAATGCGGTGGATATTGGACTGTGAGTTAAAGTGATTTAGATGAAGCCAGAGATGGAGAATACATAGAGCTTGTAGAACCTAAGAGGATGAAGAATCCGCTGCTCTGAGGCTGTTGAAAAATCTATTGATTTGGTCAGAGCAGTCCGCCTCAAAGGGGCGGGGGGAGGGGTGGTAAGAGTTGAAATTGAAGAATGTCATTTGATATAGATAGACAGAGGATGAGGCAGGAGGGGAACTCCGAGAATCCATCCGAGTGAGAACTGCGGAATAGATAGAAAAGCTGTAGTGTCCGAGCTTTTGCAGCGAAACCAAACTGGTTTAATGTAGAGAGAGAGCTTGTGGTATTATACTGCCATCCAGAGGTTATGATTGGAATTACATCATTGACTTGAGTGAATCAGGGTAGAATCTATGAAGTTATTACGATTAAAATCCTTGTCTATGTAGAACAACATTTGCTTATTCCTTTAGATTTGAATAATAAATATTCTAGACATGTTTGTTTAGGACAGATAGTCATGAATATAAATAAGTTCAATATTTAGATGTTATGGTTCGTGCGTTGAATTGTCTCCGCCAGTTGTGAAAGTGCAGCAACAGGAAGCGGAAGATTGCAGTTGAGGCGCAGAGCACGCAGAGCCTGATGAAGCTGCCTGGTCACCATGACAACTTACCACTCCCGCAGTCACTCAATAAGGCGTTGCCGTGGTAACCATAGTCTGTGAGGCGCGGTGGAAAAGTTACAGTACAATAGTGTAGTTGGAGAATGTTGTGACCAGTCAGTCACGAGCCGCCACTAGTTAAAAATTGAGTTTAGAATGGGCTGGATACGTCTTTAAAAGGTTGAACGTAGCTGATGGAGGTCCAGGGCAGGATCTTCTGATGAAACGGTAATTGTGCTGGCTCAGTGGGAGCGGGGGGAGGGGCGTCTGATTGCAAGCGAGGAGAAAAGAAGGATTAAGCCGACAAAACTTCGTGGTAGAATTAAATAGAGCTAAGGTAAGGCCAGAGACAACGGGAATGCGATGTCATGTCGAAGGAGCTTGGAAGTTTAACGGAGGACCAGACTTTCTGATAAAGTTGCAGACAAGTTGAGTAATGAAGCTGCGCTTTGGACGGCTATGATGCCGAGGTGGAGACCGGATGGAACAGGAAAGAGTAACGTTGGAGCTCTTGGGCCGAAAAAGAGAAGCTGAATGAAAGAAAGATCACCTGAGCAGGTAAGAAAATGATTGATAATATCTTGGCAGCGATGTGCAGAGAAACGACCTGCGTGAGCGAGGCAACGAAGTTTAGATATTAGCGGTGAAGCACGATACGACGGCGTCTGAGCGTTTGCTACAAAAACGAAACACTAGACAGAAAAGGTGCAGGTGATCAGGTCTTAAATAGTAAATAGATACTAATTAACGGGAGATTAGAAAATTGAAAGATTAGAAGATTAGCGGCCCCCCCAGCTCCACGCCCCCCGAACCTCGCAAGCTAACATTTAGCAGAACACTATGGAAATAACACTATGGATTATGCGGTAGCGAGACACTATAAAAATATGAACCACGGTTCTGCCTCATTTAAAGGACTTGAAAAAGTCTCTGTTTCTGAGAGCAGTGGCAATACAATTAAACTGCTAATGAGGAGAGAGTTATTCCGGATTTATACCTTCAAATCTATGGAACCACATGGACTTAATGAAACATTAGATCTCAATCCATATCTCTAAAAATGTTAAAAGGTTTTAAAAATGTGATCATTCATCTTTGCATGCCAACTGTCCGGGGTTGAGAATCACGTTCCAATGTCTTCCAATCATTAGTATTGAGTAACTGTGTTTTAGTTAACTATGTAATATGATCTGTAACGTATAGCAGAATATATGGCTGTATTTTAAAGTGTTTTAATATATCAGTGTTTGAGTTTAATCATTGTATAATTAGACTATGTATGGATTAACAATTGATTTTAAAATCCTTTTCAATTAATGAATGCTATGATAGGTGAAAATTGTCATCTGTAACTTTAAATAGTGTCTATGGCTATTATTCAACACAGGTTTTAATTGGAGGCGCCCAGAGAGTTTTTTTCCTCAGAGGAGACAAGCCTCTGTTATGAACTCCTATCTCCTATAACCACACAGAGCAGAGTATTAGCAATGGCAGGTGACATAGTCTGATCCCTGATTTTAATTGGAGGAGCAACTCAAACCCTCCCGCCCCCTGGCTGAAGCACTGCTGTAGGCCTGCTCTGCGTGATTATGAGTGAATTGTTGAATAATGGAAATTGCATCGTTCCATTTCGAGATTTTAAAAAGTGACCAGAAAAAAACGAAATCCATCATAAAGGTAGAAACATTTTAAAAACACCATATTATTATTATTTTTATTATTATTTGTTTATTTAGCAGACGCCTTTATCCAAGGCGACTTACAGAGACTAGGGTGTGTGAACTATGCATCAGCTGCAGAGTCACTTACAACTACGTCTCACCCAAAAAACGGAGCACAAGGAGGTTAAGTGACTTGCTCAGGGTCACACAATGAGTCAGTGGCTGAGGTGGGATTTGAACCGGGGACCTCCTGGTTACAAGTCCTTTTCTTTAACCATATATCTTTAAAAAACAGAATATAGTACATAATTGAAAAATATGACATTGAAATATAATGACCTATGAATTGGTGCTAGGATTATTACTAATGCTGTACTCACATTATGCATACACGTAATGTATGGAAAACGGCGAAGGATTTATTCGTTTTGAAGATTTGAAATGCTTCTACCTTTGAGTCCTTTGAGTCGTCGTATATCAATGAAAAGTAGGCAGAACAGAAAGTCATAACTGCTGTATTCATTTCATTGTTTTGGTATTCTGCATCGGGTCGGGTAACCGTGGGTTTCCCACAAAAAGTGTCAGGTTCGGGTTGGAATGTGAACTTTTTCGTGGTTCAGGTGCGAGTCAGAAAATGTAATTTTCGGGTCAGCTCGGGTTTGAATTTGAATCACACGAAAAGTTTTCTGTCCTTTCAGCGTACTCATCTGTAACCCTTTCCCAAATAACGTATTAGAAGGTCAACGTATTTCCTGCACTAAAGCAGGAGGCGATTAGGAAGGAGTCAGAAAAAAAAGATAGGTAGGTAGGTGTAGCTTCCTTTCAACTGGTGGCACGAAAGGAATAGACAAGTATTTTATAGTAAAGTAAGTAGAGATAGTTCACTTACAATTCAAAGACGACATTGCTATGGAATATGCCTGCCCACTGGGTAGGTATTACTCAGCTCTTTATATCAGAGCTGCCGATAGGCCCCTTCCTTGGGATGACGCACTTGGTCCAGCCCACCGAGGGATTAAAACCGTCATACTGAGGAAGCCATTCCTCTATTAGCTTCTCAAGATGGTACGGTACGACTTCTGTGTTTAGCTGAGCGTGTTGATAGAAAAGAGCTTCTTGAGTCAACTGCAGTTCCCCTGCATTCGTGCTGAAAGCCGGCTTGCCGCTTTCCTGGAATCAGCGACTCCAAAAAATAGAGTTCCTTTTTCTGTCCTTCAGCAGCCTGCTTGCTTGCGTTGCAAGCTGCCTTCTTTGTTACTGTCTGTCGTGTGTGAGCAACTGCCTGTGCAGTACTATTCGCGTGTGTGTGTGTTTTTTCCTTTCTAAAAACTACACTCTTGGGAGAATACAGTTCCTCCATGGGGCTAGGCCTTGCCGCATCCCCGCTGTGGAGTGATTCCACCAGCCGCCGTCTGGCAGCTGGATTGGGCCTTGTTTGTTTGGCTGCCACTGCGCGTCCCCCCGTCTGTGTATTAGACTGCACAACCCTGCTTGTCTGGGTCATACTGTGGATTAGCTGCAGCACGGTTGTTAACAACAGCCAAGCAGCCATGTGTTCCTCCACCGGGCTGTGTTTACATACACCCTGCTGTAGAGTAGACCTCGTCGGCTGCGTAGGCCCACCCACCTTGGTGAGTTGGGCTTCCACAACAAACAACAGTGTGTTCTCCCCCAACTGTTTTTCTACCATGTTTTTTGCTGTTTGTTTTTCAGCTCGCCCTCTGCGGCTTTGGCCCTTGTGTCTCCCTGGTGTATGCTACGTGCTGACCAGGTGTGTGACCATGCGGTTAGGGTAGGCACCATTGCATAGCTGCCCCCCGGTGCTTCGGTACCTCGGTGCGCATGGTGCTCATTGCACACGTGGTGCTCAGTGCACAAAGTGCACATGGTGCCCGGTGCTAACAGCGACCAGTGCATGTGTTGTTAGCAGCGCTCGGTGCACTGACACATGGTGCTGCACGGTACTCGGTGCACACGGTACACACGGTGCTTAGTGCACACTGTGCACACGGTGTTCAGTGCACTCGGTGCACACAGTGTTTGGTGCACATGGTGCACACGATACATGGTGCAATCGGTGCCTGATCACACGGTGCTTGGTACAACCGGTGCACACGGTGCTCAGTGCATGTGGTGCTCGGTGCACATGGTGCACTCAGTACATGTGCTGTTCAGTGCACGCTGCAGACACTGTCGGTGCAAAACACTCCACCGTAATGACAGGCAAGGCCAGGTTTCACGCCTGCAAGTCCTGCAGGGCCAAAATCCCTCAGGAGGACAGGCACACCCTGTGTGTGCGGTGCTTTTACGTTCAGCACACCACCTTGGGACTCGAGAGAGAGGTGGCCTGTAGCATCTGTGCGGCTTTTCAGCCCCGGGCGAAGGCGGTTGGAAAGGGCCATGAGGGCTAGTTCCGCGTTCCCTGTGGCCGGACCGTCGGCAGCTCTAAGAGCCCGTCTTCCACAGACTATCCCAGGACCCCCCACGCACAGGCCCCCCGTAGTCGCTCCCCATCTCCGCAAGCGAGACGGGTGAAGCGATCCAACAAGGCCAGGGACATTATGGACCTGAAGGCTCAGATGGCCCAGGTCCTGGAGCTCCTGTCTAAACAGTCACCTGCTGCCCCGGCTGCAGTCCCAGCTCCAATGCTGCCCCAAGTACCGTACTCTCCCTCCCCCAGAGGAGATCACAGGATGACACACTCTCTATAGCGGCCTCCTGGGACAGGGCCTCCTTCTCCTCTGGCATGGAGGTAGGAGGGGTGCCCGAGCCCCCTGCCTAGCTCAACCTTGGCACTTATGGGGTGCGCTGCAGCAAGTCCCCTGGATGCCAGCGGCAGAACCACGCCGGTCCATATTCCGGACGCAGGTGACGGCTTCTCACCCTCAGAAACTAATGGAGGAGGTGCGCTCCTCCTGGGATCGTCAGGCCTCAGCTCGAAGTGTGCTGAAGCAGGCCGCACAGCTTGCCTCCTTGGAAGGCACGCAGAAACTGGGCCTGGTGGGGTTTCCCCCATTGGACTCCACCATCGCGGCCTTGGTCAAGGCTCTGCCGGTGGGAGGATTGGCCAGAGATCCGGTGTGCCCAAACTAGCAATGCAGGGTGACGGAGACACACCTCAAGAGAGCGTAAGCAGCAGAGCCACAGGTAACCCGCCTGGCAAACACAGCGGGTATGCTGACAGCCTACATGCTGCTCCAGATCTCCGGTCTCCAGGCGCCTGGCTAGTTTGGTTGTGACTCGCGGACAGCTGTGGCTGTCGCAAGCGAGGGTTCCCGACGCGGATAAGGCTGCGCTCCTAGACGCGTCAATATCCCTGGGACATACTTTTGGGCCAGCCGTGGAGGAGATCCTGCAGTGATCCCAGCGGGAACGCGAGGCGACTCCTCTGAGTGACCTGAGGCACCGCTTACACGGCACAACTACAACAAACAACCAGGCCCTCCCAAGAGGCAGAGAGTCCCAGGAGGAAGTCTCAGGGCCACCGCCCTAGGCAGCCGTTCCAAACTGCCCCACCACAACCTCAGCAGCCCCAGCAGGGCCCCTGAAGGCTTGCGGCCTCAGACCCCCTTTTCGGCACAACAGCTGCATTAATGGCGCGCTTGCGCCTCGGACACCTGGATGCTCGCCACCGTGCACAACGGTTACGCGCTTCAGTTCTGCTTGGGCCTCCTCCCTTCGAGGAATCACGAATACTTTTGTGACAGACCCTCTCTAGGCCTCGGTACTTCAGAAGGAAGTGGCCGCCTTGCTGTGCAAGTGAGTCATTTGTCTCGTAGACCCCACCTCCCACGGAGAGGGGTACTACTCAAGGTACTTTCTGGTGCCCCAAAAAGACGGTGGCTTTCGCTCCATCCTAGACCTGAGGCTTCTCAACAGGTTCTTAAAAGAAAGGAGGTTCCAGATGCTGACGCAACGTCACATTCTCCAGTCAGTTCGTCCGGGTAACTGGTTCACCACCGTGGACTTACGGGACACGTATTTTCACATTCCTATTCATCCAGAGCACAGGAAGTATCTCCGCTTTGCCTTTCAGTGACGCATTTACGAGTTCGCTGTGCTGCCATTCGGCCTCTCCCTAGCTCCTCGTATGTTTTCAAAGTGCGTGGACGTTATCCTGGCCCCCTTGCAGTTGTAGGGGATCAGAGTAATAAATCTCGACGACTGGTTGATCTGTTCCCAGTCATGAGAGGGAGCAGTGGCCCACACAGCGGTCGTGACAGAGCATCTGGCGAGGCTGGGCCTCACCATCAATGATGCAAAGAGTCGGCTTACACCGGTGCAGTGCACAATGTACTTGGGGCTCTGGCTGGACTCCAATATGATGTGCGCATACCTGTCGGATGACAGAGTAGCAGCTATCCAAAGTCGCCTCTCCCTGTTTCGACAGGGATCGCAGGTCACTCTGGTATTGTGCCAGAAAATGTTGGGTCTGATGGCCGCAGTCATATCAGCCATTCAGCTGGGTTTACTCCGCATGCACCTGCCGCAAGCGTGACTCAGTGCATTTCACCTACATCCCAAGCGTGACAGACACCATCGGCTGACGGTGTCTCACATGGAGGATGACCTCTCACCTGCGTGAGGGTGTGCGGATGGAAGTGGTGTTAAACTGCCAATAGATGACAACAGACACCTCCAACTTGGGTTGGGGGGCGGTCTGGGAAGGCAGAGGAGTCTGCGGACCCTGGTCGGACCGCTGGGCATCCCTGTATATAAACATGCCGGAGTTGCAGGCGCTCCCTTGCTCTCCACCACTTCCTCCCGTTGCGGAGGGATACACATGTGTTGATCCGGATGGACAACATGACAGTGGTGACATATGTCAACCACCAGGGTGGCCTACGGTCCCCGGGGTTACATCGCATTGCCTTCACGCTCTTGACATGGGCTCACAGGAACTTGCTGTCCCTACAGGCGACACATATTCTTGGAGTGGTGAATTGGGCAGCGGACTTCCTCTCGAGGGAAGGTCCGCATCTGTCGGAGTGACAACTCCACCCTTAGGTGGTGGAGCGCATTTGGGAACGATTCGGGAAGGCGCAGGTCGATCTCTTTGCCTTGGCGGAGATGACACACTCCCTCCACCGCTTTTCATAGTGTGGCACGATAAAATTAGTGTGCACCATAATATGCCCACTATTTCTTGTGATAATGAATAGAATTGCAATAGTAAATACGGAAATCACTAACATACACAGTAATTGCAATTATGGAGCACCATAAAGTTTAGCGTCCTTTGTAAATGAGGCCCAATGTGTAGAGAATGGTAGCGATATCTGTGTGTAAATGTGAGAGTGAGTCGACGCAGGCAGTAGGTAAAGGACAAACACTTGCCAATTCTTATTAAAGCGGGTCAGGTCAGGTCACAGGTAAGAAGACGGTGCTGCAGCGGGTTGCGGGTTCGGGTTGGGTCCTGTAGTTGTGGATCAGGGTCGGAAGTGGGTTATAAAAATCGGACCCGCGCAGGACTCTGAGATGTGCTTTTTCTTGCCTTAACAACTTCATTTACAATTTTTATTTTTGCAAAGTATGTTAGCAGGGTGCGATGTGACGGAGGCTCTTTCAATTTTCATCCACGGAGGGGAAAATAGCTTTTGTACTGACAATGTCTTTCTGCTTGAAAATGTCATTTATACAGATGATATCCAAACATTTTGCATTTAGCTGGCAATTCTGTGTACATACGTACAGTACACCATCACTCCGTTTTTAATTTGGCAAATGTTGTTTGTAGCATTATAAGCATATGTTGTTACTGCCTTTTAGTTATCATACTACTAATACTACTACTACTACTACTACTACTACTACTACTAATAATAATAATAATAATAATAATAATAATAATAATAATAATAATAATAATAATAATAATAATATTAAAACATGTTAAACGACAATAGCATTTGCATGATGGCAGATGTTAGCATATTAGTGGTGTATCATCGTGATGCGTCTTTACTAGAGGCTTTCCTACTGTTTCATGCTGGCAGTGAGTAACAGTTACGTGTATTAGAATATAGTTTTGAGGCAACTATGCTGTTGTTTTAGCAAATTGAAAGCAATAATACATTCTCCCAGTGAAGAAACCAAACTTCTGAGGCAAAATCATATAACAGTGCCACGTGCCACCTGTACTGATATGAATGTGTTTAAACACTGTTAGGGTTATAGCACAGCATATTTAACTGGAGGTTTTCATCCCAGTGCCTAAGTAAGACAAAAAGCTGCCTGGCAGCCACTTTAACACTAGCAAGATCACGGCCTTCCGGAATCTCCTGGGAACTTAGCCACATGCTGGCCTTGGCAGCCACCAGCTCCCATTCAATAAAATAACCAGCCGAGCTGTGCTCCAGCCAGGCAAGCGCCACCGCTGTGGCCCACACCATCCCTTCTGGCTCCAGAAGATAGTGGCTATGGTGGAGGACAAGAGGGCTGTCACAGCTGTCTGTCTCTGACCCCCTTCCACTGTCTGCCTGGGATGCTGCAGAGCAATGGGTGTGTTCGGGGGAAGAGAACCTGCGCACTGTTACTGTGGGAAGTGAAAGTTCATTCTCCATCTTTAGTATCCTGGATTGACTTTCTGCCTGGCTGCCAGAAAAGTGTCGAGGCCTCCCGCCAGCCCCGCCAGGCTGGTTGATTTCAACCTCAAGGGGAGACAGCGCGTTGCCGCTGTCTGCTGACTCAGCTTGATTCTCCTGTGTCTTCTTGAAGCTCCTGGAGCTGCTGGAGTGGGACGTGTGGGTGGCACTTAAACGGTGACGAGCAAATGGAGACGTCCATTTCAGTTTCTCCATTGGGATGTGTATCGCCTCGTAGAAAGCACTGTCAAGAACAAACGCTCCAGATGCTAACTGTAAGGAAACCTAGACATAGGTGGGAGAAATATATGAAGCATTACATTCAAATCATTCATTGATTGTCTTTATGCAAGGCTGTCTCTAACTATTCAAACACATACGATAAGTATTTGCTTTATACGTGCCTTTTTAAACACATAGGAATGATATGGAAAATATTGAAGCAATTTTAATTAGTGTCAACAGCATTTATGCATAACTATAAAACACTTAGGGGGAGGTGTACTAGTGTTGCATCTGTCACAATAGTTGCAAACCAGTTGCAAACGACTCTGAAGTCTTGGGTGAAATGTACTAAACAAGCGCAATGCTGTTTGCAACTTTTTAGGGAATTCTTTGCGGCAGCTGTTTCTGTTTGCGGTTCAAGCGTAGATGAATATGTAATTCTGGACGTTCCTGCATAAATTCGCAAACAAGAGGGTGGAGATAGTGCAAATGAGGATTCTCAAATATTATAATGAGATGTAGTAAAGCTGCAGGCAGTTGCAACACTTAAAATTGCATCAATTTATTAAGAACTTTTGAAAGCATGTTTCAAATAATCCCAATTGTTGCTGGCATTTCCCACAAATTTCTATGACATTTCTGGTTTCCCCAACATGTTGGTAGCAATAGACTGCACACATGTGCCGCTAACCCCTCCAGCTCATTCTGAGCATCTGTATAGGAATAGGAAGCACACCTATTCTATTAATGTACAGGTGGTTTGTAATTGTGCACAATTTAGCACTGCACCCCTGACTAACGGACAGTATACATTTAGCTTATAGGCTACTAATGATAATACAAATTAGTGGTATAATGCAAAATATGTTGCTGGTCCTTTGAAATTCCTATTAATGAGAATTAACTGTTCTCCTGTAAGTATCATAACTTGTCAATGCGGCACCATGATCAATTTTGTGTTAACTGTCTAGGTTGCCAAGTTAATAATAATTATAATAATAATAATAATAATAATAATAATAATAATAATAATAATAAAGCTCAAATAATTTAGTTTCAATTTAAAATATTTTTTTATTCGCATTGTACACCAATGTGTACAAATTTTGTGTTACCGGTAGCCTACAGGCTAAAGTAAAAAGAAAGTGTGCTAGGTATTCATTTGATTTTACTACTGTACTGTATACTGTATAGGCCTACTGTACAGATTTATATTTTTACATAATGTAATGTGTAGCCTCCCCAAAACACATTAGTACATACAACAAAATGTATAGTTTGCTAAGTGAAATGCAAATTGCGCTGCGACTCACCCCTTCTTAGTACATCTACCCCTTAATAGTGGTATATGAGTATTACAGATTAATCCCAGGGCTTAACCCTTTAAGGACCGGGATCGTGTTAACACAATCATAATGGGCTTCTAGGACCACGATCGTGTGAACACGATAAAAAATGCACTTCATTTTGATGACTTACAGGGCCACCATATTTTGCAGCAGGCCTGAAACGCATATCATTGTATGGGGGGAGGGGATTAACTTTTCATGTGACGTCACTGAGAGGAGCATTTAGTGTCTAAAGGGCTGAGAAAGTTTTGGCAGCGTGGAGAGAAAATACATCACAGACTGCTTCAGAGAATTAAGAAAGACATGGAAATAAGATCTAAATCTGATGTATTTGACATAGTTATATTACAACATATATATATATATGTGGTTTTGCAACATTTATAAGTACTTTATAATGTTCCCCAGAGTGTTCTGAAACAAAGGACAAGATTTCCAAGATGCTACTAAAAAATAGATTTTTTGTGATTTTTTATAGGAAGAGAGTCAACTACAGCCAAAAAATGCCTGGTCCTGGGGGAGAATCCCACTGAAAAATGCTTGGTCCTGAAAGGGTTAAAGGAACAAATCTATTCAGCATAGAATCTATTCAGTCTTCAACAAAGAAGAATTAGAGAATCAGAGGGGGCTTGATTGAAGTCTTTAAAATCTTAAAAGGAGTTGACATAGTTAACCTAAACCATTACTATAAGCAGTGCTTAATTTGAGCCGGATCCTGCCGGAACAGGATCCGGCACCTCTCAGATTTTACTTTTTTTGTTCAGGCACCTAATTTGTCCGGATCCGGTACCGCTCGCGGCATGATTTATTATTTTTTCCACTGTTTGCACTGTAAATATTCTAATAAAAGCGATCAGAGTTAAAGTTGCTTCTGCCTCCTCGTTATTTCTCCCGTCCCCAGTAAAAGCGCATCCTATCCTGCCACACCGATTCCAGACCTGCTCTCTTATTTGTACATAGAGGTTATGGGGCGGGCCGGCGAGGTAAGTAACTGATCTTGAAACAGTGGTGGTCAGCTAGTGAGAGATCCCTACGTGATCACGTCACGTAGCCTAGGCTAGTCGTCGCTACTGAATTTGAAACGTGTCGTGGGAAAGGAAAGCCAAATCAAAAATGAGGGGGAAACTGCTCCTGATGGCGATGCCTTAGCGAGCAGCGCTGTCTGCGCTTAATCCCGCCAGTTCAGCATCACCACCGGCACGTCCTCCACTAGCTAGTAGACCTACTAGTGAGTCAGACTCGGCGGGAGAGGGGGACGGGGTCGGGGAGGACTAGTGATGGGCAGTTCGATTATTTTTAGTGATTCGATTCATTTGATTCATTTCGTTCATTTGATTCACTGATTCAATGACACAAAACCAATCAATGTAGACCGCATTAAGATTGTTTACGTAGGTTTATTTGAACCGGAAAGAACGAGTCGTTCACAAACTGCACATCACAAAAGCTAGGGAGAATCTATATTTGGTTGACTTGGTTCATAAACATTACATTAAATGTAGTTTGACAAAAAAATAATAATATATATTTAAAATACTGGAGATAACATAACAGTTTGAACCATTAGCATTGTTTAGCCATCAGTATCAATCTAATCTAATTTAATTTAATCTTTTAAAAAAAATAGTCAATTGCATTTCTTATGTGTTTTTTTTTCTATGCATTTGGAGTCACCCATTGTTTTTTACAACAACAAAAAAGAGAGGCTCGAACGAGTGGTATTTGTGGAACTAATCCGTGGTATTTATTCAGCACATAGCAAAACGCTGTTTGCCCAATTCCTCTTCTATCCAGTAAACCTTTGGGATTAGTCATGTGATCAATCACACGTTGAAGCACACCCATAACCGCGACATGTACATTTTATATAAACAAAGTTTAAATGTGTATATATTTAGTATTTTTAGTGTTTAACACAGTAAAATAACATTTAGAAAATGTATATTTAATGTGCGTGTAAAATATAATAGACGTTTAAGAACGTCATCCATTAGAATGTGCAATATCCTCCTAAAAGGTTGTTGTATCGTAGCTGATACTACGTTTCACCTTGTGGACTAAGGTGAATCGCAGTCATTATTAAATTATAAAATATTTAACCGTAGTTGTAAATTGTCATGTATAAAATACATTCATTCCTCAAGGTCAAATATGTAATCACAAGTTATATAATTAAGCCTTGGGTACAATAACGTTACAATACCAGTAGATGTTTGTATTTATTTATTTTGGAAATGAGGTGTATATCTCAATTATTATTATTATTATTATTATTATTATTATTATTATTATTATTATTAATATTATTTAGTAATTTGGCTGACTTTACTCAAGATGACTTAGAAGTATTAATCATAGGGAGGGATGAAACTAACAAAGAGTGGGTGGAATGTACAGTAACGTCCTCTGCCCCCTCTCGCGGTCACTATGTGTTCCGGGACCTCCCGATTTACAAATTAAGCACTGACTATAAGTGCAGCACAGAAACCAGGACCAGAGGACACACTTGGATATTAATTGGAGACAGACAGGACAGAGGTGTTGTACTTCTTTCCAGAGTGGTGAGGGTGTGAACTGGGTTACCAAGCCACTTTGATGCTGATGTTGGAAACCTTGAAGACCCTACTTGAGATCAATCTGCTACTATGAACCCGACCAGCATTGATGGGCCAAATGGCCTCCTCTCGTTCGTAAACTTTCTTGTTCTTAAATAAATGCATAAAATTCAATGACAAACATTTCTAGTATATGTCTTCAAAAGATTGAGAAAGACCACCCAGGAATCTAAAATGGAACTGATATGAACATTGCAGCTTTAAGAACAAAAAGAACACATGAGAACATCTTAGGGAGACTTCAGCACACCATCACATCGACTAAAGGCTTTTTATAAGAACATAAGAAAGGTTACAGACGAGAGGAGGCCATTCGGACCATCTTGCTCGTTTGGTTGTTAGTAGCTTATTGATCCCAGAATCTCATCAAGCAGCTTCTTGAATGATCCCAGGGTGTCAGCTTTAACAACATTACCTGGGAGTTGGTTCCAAACCCTCACAATTCTCTTTCCTGTTCTGAATGCTCCTTTATCTAATCTCCATTTTTGACCCGAAAAAGTCCCCTGGGTCGACACTGT
Organism: Huso huso; assembly: GCA_036884735.1. Taxonomy (NCBI): domain Eukaryota; kingdom Metazoa; phylum Chordata; class Actinopteri; order Acipenseriformes; family Acipenseridae; genus Huso; species Huso huso. The sequence continues at coordinate 10,570,743 of CM072690.1, read as the reverse complement.
CTATACCTTTTAGAATTTTGAAAGCTTGATTCAGATTGCCGCGTAGTCTTCTTTGTTCAAGACTGAATAGATTCAATTATTTTAGCCTGTCTGCATACGACATGCCTTTTAAACCCGGGATAATTCTGGTCCCTCTTCTTTCACTCTTTCTAGAGCAGCATTATCCTTTTTGTAGAGTGGTGACCAGAACTGAACACAATATTCTAGATGAGGTCTTACTAATGCATTGTAAAGTTTTGACAATTTAAATTCAACACTTTTCACTATATAGCCGAGCATTGTGTTGGCCTTTTTTTATAGCTTCCTCACATTGTCTAGATGAAGACATTTCTGAGTCAACATAAACTCCTAGATCTTTTTCATAGATTCCTTCTTCAATTTCAGTATCTCCCATATGATATATATATATATATATATATATATATATATATATATATATATATATATATATATATATATATATATATCATAGACATTTTTATTGCCTGTGTGCAGTACCTTACACTTTTCTGTGTTAAATGTAATTTGCCATGTGTCTGTCCAGTTCTGAATGCTGTCTAGAGGATCCTAGTTTTGCTATCTGTAACTTCACTAACTTTATACTATATAGAATTGTATAAATGTGCCTGTTTTGAGTATTTAATACCATTTAAAGAAAACCTGTGTAAATCCTCACCAGTGGTAAGTAGTCGTGATTGTTTTCATTGTCGCTCTCACCGCTGGACTCGTTGGTTTTGCTGGGTGAGCTGCACATGAAACGTTTTGCAGCACTACTCAACAACCGATTTCCACTCAGACTCAACCTGGAGACAGAAGAGAACGGTCAGGGACACAGACAGCACTACGGACTGTACAGAACTGTCAGGGGCACAGCCAGCGCTACGGACTGTTCAGAGCTGTCAGGGGCACAGCCAGCGCTACAAACTGTACAGAACTGTCAGGGGCACAGCCAGCGCTACGGACTGTACAGAACTGTCAGGGGCACAGCCAGCGCTACAAACTGTACAGGACTGCCAGGGGCACAGCCAGCGCTACGGACTGTACAGAACTGTCAGGTGCACAGCCAGCGCTACGGACTGTACAGATCTGCCAGGGGCACAGCCAGCGCTACGGACTGTACAGAGCTGTCAGGGGCACAGCCAGTGCTAGGACTGTACAGAACTGTCAGGGGCACAGCCAGCGCTAGGACCAACTCGCTCCACTGACACGCGGTAGCAGCCAATGCTCCCTGTGGAATCCAGCCAGGAACCTGCACTCCCCTGACTGTATGACTCACCTTGCACAACATGCGGTCAAGTCTTTACCAGGTGAGCCACCTGGGGACCCATGTTTTATTATATTTAGTGTTTTTTTTTTTAATCATGAATGAAATCAGTGAAATTCCCATTTACCTAGTTGAAAACAAGCTCTCGATGGATCTCTGAGAGTGAACGGAGGACACTGAAGGACTTCTCTGTGGCGCTAAGAACAAAGTAGACAGCAACCTATCATTAGTACAACAACTTAAGAACATAAGAACATAAGAAAGTTTACAAACGAGAGGAGGCCATTCAGCCCATCTTGCTCGTTTGGTTGTTAGTAGCTTATTGATCCCAGAATCTCATCAAGCAGCTTCTTGAAGGATCCCAGGGTGTCAGCTTCAACAACATTACTGGGGAGTTGGTTCCAGACCCTCACAATTCTCTGTGTAAAAAAGTGCCTCCTATTTTCTGTTCTGAATGCCCCTTTATCTAATCTCCATTTGTGACCCCTGGTCCCAAAATGGAGATTAGATTATCTGCCAGATGCTCTCTAAATAATCAAGCTACATATTGAACACTTTTCAATTCTATCATTTGGCATGCAAGACACTTTAAAGCAGCCAAAAAATGAATGTATTGATGAAATGTCAGAATTTGGAATTAGTGTTTTTATTAATTGACTATTAAAATGACTGCCTTGGATTAAATCTAAAGGCTTTTGGTGCCACATATACAATCCACAGCTAGATTTTTTTAGAGCATTTTACAGCACTGTGGAATCACCCTGGATTATCCACCACCTATCCGTGGTTACCCTGGGGTTGCCCCTAGAAATGGTGGCTGCAATCCAGGTGGATTTGCTGGTTCTGTAAAATAATCCATCCAGCTGTGGCTTCTCCTGGCAGGGTATAGATGGATCAGATCAGCCTCCTATCTTTTTATCCAGGCCACATCAGCGCCGAACTGTGACAATGACAGAAATGACTGTCTGCATAAGAAGAGTTACCTTCTGCAAAGCTGCATCTCTCCCAACCTGAAGAAGAAGGCGTGCTGCAGGGAGACAGGTTGTTATCTTCCATATCTAAACACAAAGAAGAATGGTACACTGTTGGTTTTGGTATACAAAATATCATAAGAAATCGCTCCCCTTGAGCTGGTTCTTCATTGAAACGTTTTGAAACCTGTTAGTTCGTCAGGTTTTTGCCACTTTTACCAATAGGTAAGGGAATGAGTGGAATGAAAAACATTTTTAATCAGCTTTCAAATTTAACCAATATTCTTTGAATGTAATAACTCAAATTATAGCTCTTTATCTTTCATGTAGAAGGTAAAAAAGTTCATTATTACAAATGCAGAACTTTTTAACATTGTCTTCAGTGCCCCTGCTTATTGGCACAAGTTTCCAATGAGAACCTAGTGGCTTCCTTTGTGTCTTTGTGATTCACTGTCAGTCTGAAGGTGGGTCTTAAACATGACCGACACCCAACTTGTCTGCTTACTGTCTTGCTTATATAGCCAAAAGTGTTGTGTACAAATGAAAGGAGGTTATATAAGGTTGTAAAATGCACTGATCAGATCCAACTCTGATCACCACATCACCAGAAGTACATTGTGATCCTGGAGAGAGTCTAACAAAGTGTAACCAGACTAACCCCAGCCAGGGCCAGCGACAGCTGGCATGGTCCCGGGAAAGATTATATATTATACTAACCCCAGGCAGGACCAGCGAGAGCCGGCATGGATTATATATTATACTAACCCCAGGCAGGACCAGCAAGAGCCAGCATGGCCCCGGGAAGGATTATATATTATACTAACCCCAGGCAGGACCAGCGAGAGCCGGCATGGATTATATATTATACTAACCCCAGCCAGGACCAGCGAGAGCCAGCATGGTCCCGGGAAGGATTATATATTATACTAACCCCAGGCAGGACCAGCGAGAGCCAGCATGGATTATATATTATACTAAACCCAGGCAGGACCAGCGAGAGCCAGCATGGATTATATATTATACTAACCCCAGGCAGGACCAGCGAGAGCCAGCATGGTCCCGGGAAGGATTATATATTATACTAACCCCAGGCAGGACCAGCGAGGGCCGGCATGAATTATATATTATACTAACCCCAGCCAGGACCAGCGAGAGCCAGCATGGTCCCGGGAAGGATTATATATTATACTAACCCCAGGCAGGACCAGTGAGAGCCAGCATGGATTATATATTATACTAACCCCAGGCAGGACCAGCGAGAGCCGGCATGGATTATATATTATACTAACCCCAGCCAGGACCAGCGAGAGCCAGCATGGATTATATATTATACTAACCCCAGGCAGGACCAGCAAGTGCCAGCATGGTCCCGGGAAGGATTATATATTATCCTAACCCCAGCCAGGACCAGCGAGAGCCGGCATGGATTATATATTATACTAACCCCAGGCAGGACCAGCGAGAGCCGGCATGGATTATATATTATACTAACCCCAGGCAGGACCAGCGAGAGCCGGCATGGATTATATATTATACTAACCCCAGGAGGACCAGTGAGAGCCGGCATGGATTATATATTATACTAACCCCAGGCAGGACCAGCGAGAGCCAGCATGGATTATATATTATACTAACCCCAGGCAGGACCAGCAGCCGGCATGGATTATATATTATACTAACCCCAGGCAGGACCAGCGAGCCGGCATGGATTATATATTATACTAACCCCAGGCAGGACCAGTGAGAGCCGGCATGGATTATATATTATACTAACCCCAGGCAGGACCAGCGAGAGCCAGCATGGCCCCGGGAAGGATTATATATTATACTAACCCCAGGCAGGACCAGCGAGAGCCAGCATGGATTATATATTATACTAACCCCAGGCAGGACCAGCGAGAGCCGGCATGGCCCCGGGAAGGATTATATATTATACTAACCCCAGGCAGGACCAGCGAGAGCCGGCATGGATTATATATTATACTAACCCCAGGCAGGACCAGCGAGAGCCGGCATGGTCTCATTTGAAATATTTTTTAAAACCCCAAAAGTAATGACTAAAGCTAAGGTTTACAATTTTAGAAAAGCAAACTATGAAGGTATGAAACGGAGACTAACAGAAGTAGATTGGAGTAAAATAGAGAAAACATCCACAGAAAAAGGGTGGCTGTCTTTTAAAAATGTAGTACTAGAGGCACAAAACAATTACATCCCAAAAGTAGACAAATCTAAATCTAAAACAAAATGGCCAAAATGGTTTAACAGATCAATTAAAAAAAATATTCAGCTAAAAAAAAAAGGCACTTTACAGAGCGTTTAAAGGGACCAAAAACAAAGCACACAGAAAGAGTACTTGGAACTGCAAACACAAGTCAAAAAGGAAGTTAGAAAGGCCAAGAGAGAGATAGAAATCAATATTGTTAAGGGGGCTAAAACCAATTCCAAAATGTTTTTCCAATATTATAACAGCAAGAGAACATTCAAAGAGGAGGTTAAATGTCTAAGAGACACAAATGGCAAAATCATAGATGAAAAAAAATAGCAAATATATTAAATTATTACTTTTCACAGATTTTTACAAAGGAGGACACGGACAACATGCCCCACATGTCGACCTGTTCCTATCCAGTTTTAAATAACTTTAGCATAACAGAGGCAGAAGTGTTAAAGGGACTAGGAGCTCTTAAAATAAACAAATCCCCTGGGCCGGATGAGATCCTCCCAATAGTACTCAAAGAAATGAAAGAAGTTATTTACAAGCCGCTAACCAAGATCATGCAACAGTCTCTTGACACAGGGGTTGTACCGACAGACTGGAAAATAGCAAACGTAATACCGATCCACAAAAAGGGAGACAAAACTGAACCAGGTAACTACAGACCAATAAGCCTGACTTCTATTATATGTAAACTTATGGAAACTATAATAAGATCCAAAATGGAAAATTACCTATATGGTAACAATATCCTGGGTGACAGCCAGCATGGTTTTAGGAAAGGGAGATCATGTCTAACTAACCTACTTGACTTTTTTTTGAGGATGCAACATTGAAAATGGACAACTGCAAAGCATACGACATGGTCTATTTAGATTTCCAGAAAGCTTTTGACAAAGTCCCGCATAAAAGATTAATTCTCAAACTGAACGCAGTAGGGATTCAAGGAAATGCATGCACATGGATTAGGGAGTGGTTAACATGTAGAAAACAGAAAGTACTGATTAGAGGAGAAACCTCGAAATGGAGTGAGGTAACCAGTGGTGTACCACAGGGATCAGTATTAGGTCCTCTGCTATTCCTAATCTACATTAATGATTTAGACTCTGATATAGTAAGCAAACTCGTTAAATTTGCAGACGACACAAAAATAGGAGGAGTGGCAGACACTGTTGAAGCAGCAAAGGTCATTCAAAATGATCTAGACCGCATTCAAAATTGGGCAGACACATGGCAAATGAAATTTAATAGAGAAAAGTGTAAAGTATTGCATGCGGGCAATAAAATGTTCATTATAAATATCATATGGGAGATAGTGAAATTGAAGAAGGAACTATGAAAAAGACCTAGGAGTTTATGTTGACTCAGAAATGTCTTCATCTAGACAATGTGGGGAAGCTATAAAAGGCTAACAAGATGCTTGGATATATTGTGAGAAGTGTTGAATTTAAATCAAGGGAAGTAATGTTAAAACTCTACAATGCATTAGTAAGACCTCACCTAGAATATTGTGTTCAGTTCTGGTCACCTCGTTACAAAAAGGATATTGCTGCTCTAGAAAGAGTGCAAAGAAGAGCAACCAGAATTATCCCGGGTTTAAAAGGCATGTCGTATGCAGACAGGCTAAAAGAATTGAATCTATTCAGTCTTGAACAAAGAAGACTACGCGGCGATCTGATTCAAACATTCAAAATCCTAAAAGGTATAGACAATGTCAACCGGGGGACTTCTTTGACTTGAAAAAAGAAAAAAGGACCAGGGGTCATAAATGGAGATTAGATAAAGGGGCATTCAGAACAGAAAATAGGAGGCACTTTTTTACACAGAGAATTGTGAGGGTCTGGAACCAACTCCCCAGTAATGTTGTTGAAGCTGACACCCTGGGATCCTTCAAGAAGCTGCTTGATGAGATTCTGGGATCAATAAGCTACTAACAACCAAACGAGCAAGATGGGCTGAATGGCCTCCTCTCGTTTGTAAACTTTCTTATGTTCTTATGTTCTTATATTTTACGTAACAACGCTTTTAAAAGCAGAAAAAAGCTGCAGTGGTAGTATCAGATTCATTTAACCCTATTCAACAACACATACAGTGGCTCTCAAAAGTATTCACCCCCCTTGGACTTTTCCACATTTTATTGTGTTACAACATGGAATCAAAATGGATTTAATTAGGATTTTTTGCCACTGATCAACACAAAAAAGTCCATAATATCAAAGTGAAGAATAAAATCTACAAATTGTTCTAAATTAATAACAAATACAAAACAGAAAATAATTGATTGCATAAGTATTCACCCCCTTGAGTCAATATTTGGTAGAGGCACCTTTGGCAGCAATTACAGCCATGAGTCTATTTGGATAAGTCTCTACCAGTTTTGCACATCTGGACACTGCAATTTTTGCCCATTCTTCTTTGCAAAATTGCTCAAGCTCAGTCAAGTTGGATGGGGACCTTTGGTGAACAGCAATTTTCAACTCTTTCCACATATTCTCAATTGAATTGAGGTCCGGGCTTTGACTGGGCCACTCCAGGACATTGACCTTTTTATTTTTTTTAAGCCACTCCAGTGTGGCTTTGGCTGTATGTTTGGGGTCATTGTCCTGCTGGAAGATGAATCTTCTCCCAAGTCCCAGGTCTCTTGCAGACTTCAGCAGGTTTTCCTCCAGGATTTCTCTATACTTTGCTGCATCCATTTTACCCTCTATCTTCACGAGCTTTCCAGGCCCTGATGCAGATAAGCATCCCCATAGCATGATGCTGCCACCACCATGTTTCACGGTAGGGATGGTGTCCTCAGGATGATGTGCGGTGTTAGGCTTGCACCAAACATAGCGCTTAGCGTTGAGGCCAACAAGCTCTATTTTGGTCTCATCAGACCATAGAATCTTCTTCCACTTGGTCTCAGAGTCTCCCACATGCCTTCTGGCAAACTCTAGCCGAGATTTGATGAGTTTTTTCAACAATGGCTTTCTTTTGCCACTCTCCCATAAAGGCCAGTTTTGTGATGTACCCGGCTATTGTTGCGTATGCACAGTGTCTCCCAGCTCAGCCGTGGAAGACTGTAACTCCTTTAGAGTTGCCATAGGCCTCTTGGTGGCCTCCTGACTAGTGCCCTTCTCGCCCGGATACTCAGTTTTTGAGGCTGGCCTGTTCTAGACAGATTCACAGTTGTGCCATATTCTCTCCATTTCTTAATAATGGACTTTACTGTGCTCCGGAGGATATTCAATGCCTTGAAATGTTCTTATATCCTACCCCTGATTGGTCTTTTTTTTTGAAGAACCTTATTCCGGATTTGCTTTGAATGTTCTTTCGTCTTCATGATGTAGTTTTTGTTAGGAAATGTACTAACCAACTGTGGGACCTCCCAGAGACAGGTGTATTTAACCTGAAATCATGTGAAACATCTTAATTGCACACAGGTGGACTCCATTCAACTACTTATGTGACATCTACAGACAATTGGTTGTACCAGGTGTGTCATAGCAAAGGGGGTGAATACTTATGCAATCAATTATTTTCTGTTTTATATTTGTAATTAATTTAGAACAATTTGTAGATTTTATTTTTCACTTTATTTTTCACTTTTTTTGTGTTGATCAGTGGCAAAAACTCCTAATTAAATCCATTTTGATTCCATGTTGTAACACAATAAAATGTGGAAAAGTCCAAGAGGGGTGAATACTTTTGAGAGCCACTGTACATAAAAAAATGTGCAGGCAGCTTTTCTCAAAATGTAAAGAAACTAAACATTTCAGTAAAAAACTGCTCTGTGAAAGTTATCTAATAGTTACTTTTTAATTACTTCATTCCCGACTTGTCTGTACTCATAGAACAGCCTCACACATGCATTTCTGTTACACAACCCACACAAAATCATGATCAAAAAGAACATTTTCAAGCACTTCATAACTCTTAACCTGCAAAAGCACGTTGATGGATAGGTCATTGCAATAAGGGGTCTGTCGGTCAGTATATTGGTTTTGCGGTTTACTGCAGTTAAGAACATAAGAAAGTTTACAAACGAGAGGAGGCCATTCAGCCCATCTTGCTCGTTTGGTTGTTAGTAGCTTATTGATCCCAGAATCTCATCAAGCAGCTTCTTGAAGGATCCCAGGGGGTCAGACTGAATAGTTTCAATTCTTTTAGCCTGTCTGCATACGACATGCCTTTTAAACATGGGATAATTCTGGTCGCTCTTCTTTGCACTCTTTCTACAGCAGCAATATCCTTTTTGTAATTAGGTGACCAGAACTGAACACAATATTCTAGATGAGGTCTTACTAATGCATTGTAAAGTTTTAACATTTCTTCCCTTGATTTAAATTCAACACAATATATCCGAGCATCTTGTTGGCCTTTTTTTATAGCTTCCCCACATTGTCTAGATGTGGGGAAGCTAGACATTTGGTTTGTTGGCAAAGATGTACATAGATGTACATTTCTGAGTCAACATAAACACCTAGGTCTTTTTCATAGATTCCTTCTTCAATTTCAGTCTCTCCCATATGAGATTTATAATGTACATTTTTATTGCCTGCGTGCAGTACCTTACACTTTCCTCTATTAAATGTAATTTGCCATGTGTCTGCCCAGTTCTGAATGCTGTCTAGATCATTTTGAATGACCTTTGCTGCTGCAACAGTGTTTGCCACTCCCCCTATGTTTGTGTCGTCTCAAATTTTAACAAGTTTGCTTACTATACCAGAATTGACTTGCAGTATTGTGGCTCCGCCCCCTTTCTGGAATTAATTGTCTGGCCATCTGAGTCCAGGGCACTCTGTTCCCTTTACACAGCGCCCTCACAGGTCGGGGGGGAGATTTACCTCCAAGAATCACTGTATTTCTGTCAAGGATGTGCACTTTCTGAGTGCCATGATGTTTTCGCGATTAATCTTTACCCTGTCTGCATAGAAGCAACACTTACACATAAATGTAATTCTGTTAAAAACAATTTAAGGAAAACTTAAATGTGTTGTTGAAGTGTACTGGTAATTGTGTAATGATTATGAGTGAAGCCAGACATGGTTTTATTATATTTTTGTTGTATGAATTGGATAGTAAGCTTTAGATTACAAATGGGTAATACTAATTGGAACAATAATGAAAGCAAGGATTTTTTATTTATTTATTTTTTTAAAAAAATTTAGTCGTCGCCAATTTTTTACCCCGGTTTTCTCCCCAATTTAGCATGCCCAATTATTATCTGTATCCTCGGCTCACCGCTCGCAACCCCCGCCGATTGAACGGCGGCTGGAACACGCGTCCTCCGAAACGTGCTCCTGCCAAGCCGTCATTTTTCGCACTGCAGATCCACAGCAATGCCACCAGACCTATAGTGCCGGAGGACAACACAGATCTGGCGGCTCCACTGCAGAGCCACAGGCGCCCTATTGGCCACAGGGGTCGCTGATGCGCGGTGAGCCGTGGATTCCCCTGCCGACCTAAGCCCTCCCTACCCGGGCAGCGCTCAGCCAATTGTGCGCCGCCCCCTAGGAACTCCCGGTCACGGTCGGCTGTGACATAGCCTGGATTCGAACCTGCGATCTCCAGGCTATAGGGCACATCCGCGCGGAGCGCCTTTACTGGATGCGCCACTCGGGAGCCCCGAAAGCAAGGATTTTAATATCGAAAATGTGGTTATTTTAATGGTTAAATTTCTACATGACAAACAGATTTATTAGAAAACAAGCTGGCATGAACAAACAATTGCCATTTACTTTGCAGTCCTATCAAGTACCATACCGGAATATGGAAGCAAAAGATTTGTTGTTATGGCCAAGACATGTGATTGTCAAGAGTGTTTGAAAGAGCAAATGAATGATGCACTGAGGGTATATTCATGCTTTTAGTGCAAAGTGTGTCGATAAGGAGAAAAGCTCGACCATGCTAGATGCAGAGCTAAGATTAAGGAATTTGAAAATGCGCTGCACACACCGAGCAATGATAGCAGCTGTAGGATAGATATTCAGTGCCTGCATTAGTTTTTTTTAAATCAAGAGAAAAGGGAATAAATAACTTTTCTTTCAACCTTTCTTGGCTTTGATTTGTATGTGCTCTGGGCATCTTACCAAAAAGAAAAGGGATGGAGTTTAGTTTTTTTTTATGTTTCAAATTTATATGAATCTTCATGTTTGTAAAAGGACATGAAGGGAGTGAGACTGGCTTGGAAACTGTGGCTACACTGATAAGCAAGCCGGCTAATTTAGTGTCGTTATTGTGAGCAAAGTGAGAGAAACTGTTTTGCCAACAAACCAAAAAAAATGCATTCCAGCTGATCGATTAAAGGGGAAGCAGCACTCACTCAGTAGAGGTTTTGTCAATATCATAACCTTTGTGAAACAGGCCACTTATCTGAGCAGCTGTCTGACTTTTTTTTTCATTACAGAAAAAGAAAATGAATGTGAAAAAAGGTTAGGTTGTTAAATGCCTATGAAATTAAAGTTTGGACTGATAGATGTACTGAAAGATATCAGGAAGCCAGAACAAGTGGTGCAGCATGTAGATGATTTATTGTTGCAGACAGAAACAGAAGAGGAACATTTGGATTTGTTAACTGAAGTATTGGAGCTAGTCGAGAGGGCAGGATTCAAATTAAACCCAAAGAAAGCTCAGCTGCTTGTGCAGGAGGTTAAATTCTTAGGAGTAAGAATCACTTAACCCATTAGCCTACAGATAAAGGGACCTTGGGATGCAAGATTATTATTTTTTCACCCAGCAACGCGCAGGTGAGCTCGTCTGCTAGAAGCGCAATCAATCCTTAAGGCACTTGTTAAGGCACAGTAGCATCTGCAAAAAGGCCTGGCAACAACTCTGATGTTACTGCAGCAACTTGGAGAACAACAAAGAAGGCCTTCTAAAAACGAGTTACAATATTTATCGTTGTTATATGGCCATGGATTACTAACTGCAGTACACTTTAACGATAGGCATTTGCTAACTCTCAGTTTAAAACTTAGCTCTGGTTCACTAACATAACACAGTGGAATGTCACAGTATCATTTAGTAATTGTAGGACAGTACTGCCAATATGTTAAAACTACTTTATTTTAACATGTTGGACATTGTAATACCTGCACGGTTACAGTAGTATCTACAATGTATCGACAATAACAAACCAAAGCACATTTGCACCATTGTTACATCAACATCAACATCAACAATTTTGGCTGCTACTTAATTAACCCCTTATAAAAATAAAATTTAAAAAATAACACAAAACTGCTTAACCTAAAAAAGAACAGTCCTACAGGTACCACGTGAGCAGGCGCAGTTTACACAGTCTCTGAGTTTCTGATCGCATCATAAATTCTAGATTTCCTAAATCCATTGATGGAAATGTCTGGTCTGGTTTTAATTTTACAAGCAAATTGGCTTCATCACTCACTGCCATTCTCATATTCACTTTGACATCCAACACATTCTATCCCTTGTTCAGTCTGTGCTGTATACCACCAGTCTGTGAGAGGGCGGGATCGCACACTGTATGCCACACTCACATTGGTGGAAGTATTATTAGCGATCCAATCCAAACCATCAATAAAGACAAAATAAATTCTACACCAAAATGTCCTGTTATACAGTATGTCAAAGAAAATATTAAAGGAAGGTTGGTGTTTCTTATGCATTTCACTTAAAACCGGACATTAGGGCATCCGGATTTGTAAATTCCTGCCACCTGGACACAGATGCCAATTCCCGGACTGTCCGGATGAAACCCGGACAGGTGGCAACCCTAGTTACAGCAGCTTGTGGCAGATTCTGCCTTGACAAAAGGGGTTATGTAACTTCAAATGATGTTTTAAGATTGTTACACAACCCTCTTCTATAATGTATGTAGCTTACATGCCACAAAAGCATGAACATAATTAAAGTGATGACATTCCCAGCAGGGGCGAGACTGCTACAAACACAGACAAAATGTTTTTTAGCCCAATGGATCTCAAACTCGGGTCCGCAAAGCTGCCCAGGGGGTCCCCAGGAATTTCTAGAAACCTCTATTTAGTAAAACAACAGATATTTAATATAAAAATGCTCTTTCACTGTTGTGGGAGGCAGGCCTTGTTATATGTAATATACCAATGCTCTTTCAGTGTTGTGGAGAGACAGGCCTTGTGATCTTACAGAAAATATACATAAACAGTTACTTTCACTGCAGTACATTTTTATCTCTTGGTTGTGATTTCCCTTTTCCTCAGTTTTTAGTTCTGGTCTCTATTCAAAATTGTTTATAAAAAGGGGTCTCCCAAACAAAAAACTCTGCTCTAGTCTCCCAAAGAAAATGAAAAGCTTTGCTGGTTTGTGATGCTGGGTTTTACCCCACTTTCAAATATTGTATCTCGGTTTCCCTCAATAGATCATCCTCCCTCTTCAAAAACAAACCTGCTTATTACAATCTTTTGCTTGTATTTGAAAAGTTATCTTTTTTGGGATAGCAAGATATTTAATGATCAAGGGGTCTGACTGGGGTAACACGGGTAATGTCCCGTCCCACAGCACCACAAATAGGGTTTGATCTTTTTTGGAAGGACCAGGGGTTATAGTGGATATGTCTTACAGTCTAGAGAACCAAAACTTGCTAAGGGCCTTCCTTCTTTAGCACAAATGATTGAGTGTATCACAATCTGTAGTGTCACAGTGTCACAGTGTCAGGGTATAGAGACTCTGGAGTGTCACAGTGTCAGGGTATAGACACAGTGTCAGGGCATAGAGGAGTGTGTCACAGTGTCAGGGTATAGAGACTCTGGAGTGTGTCACAGTGTCAGGGTATAGAGACTCTGGAGTGTCACAGTGTCAGGGTATAGAGACTCTGGAGTGTGTCACAGTGTCAGAGTATAGAGACTCTGGAGTGTGTCACAGTGTCAGGTATAGAGACTCTGGAGTGTCACAGTGTCAGGGTATAGAGACTCTGGAGTGTCACAGTGTCAGGGTATAGAGACTCTGGAGTGTGTCATAGAGTGTCAGTCAGAGGGTATAGAGACTCTGGAGTGTCACAGTGTCAGGGTATAGAGACTCTGTCACAGTGTCACAGTGTTAGTGTCAGGGTATAGAGAACTGACAGTGGAGTGTCACAGTGTCAATGGGCTTAACTTTATACTTTGGGAAGAACTCTGTGTTGCCTGTGTCACCCCAATGTGTCTTGAATGGCTCCTAACGCTCTATCCAGTCTCTGTATGGTGTACTGGAGTGTCAGTGAGTATAGAGACTCTGGAGGTCTGGAGGGTATAGAGTGTCACAGTGTCAGGGTATAGAGACTCTGGAGTGTCACAGTGTCAGGGTATAGAGACTCTGGAGTGTGTCACAGTGTCAGGGTATAGAGAATCTGCCTGAGGGTATAGAGACGCTGTACATGTTAGAAACAACAATTCAATGGTGTCTTAACTTTATACAGTGTTTGGGAAGTAGTCTGTCGCAGTGTCAGGGTATAGAGACTCTGGAGTGTGTTACAGTGTATTGCCTGTACTGTCACAGTGTCACCCCAATGTAACTTGAATGGCTCCTCAACCGCTGACTCTCCAGTCTCTACAGTATGCTATGTACTGTACTGTACACCCCAATGTAACCTGAATGACTCCTGACGGCTCCAGTCTCTACAGTCTCCAGTATATTATGTGCACTCTGGAGATTCAGTGCAGGTACTCTGTTAAGTGATGATGAAATGCTTTGGACTGCTTAAGGTAAGAAAGTGAATGCGTCCAGGTGCAGGTTAAAGATATTCATATTAATCAAAATCACAGGGGTTATAGCCAAATGTCAATCCAAAACATGCCTAAGAGGCTAAGAGTGTATGAAAAAATGTTGGTGAAGTAGTCGAGTGCAAAATGAAGGCAATGATTGAATGGTTCATCTGGTGTGTCAGACAGACAGACACAGAGTCAGGGATAAGGGTCATAGTTTTGAATGAGGACCCTAAAAACATAAAAATATATTTTGAAGACTCTGGAGTGTGTCACAGTGTACACTTTTTTATTCCGGCAATGCAGATGAAATAAAGTTGAATTGATCATTGTTGCAGTGTGCAATGGCTCATATGTGAAATAAAATGTTGTAGTTTGCATGGCTTAAACATTGAATAGCTTGCTTTGTAAAATGCTTTAAGGGGACACTAAAAAGAAAACTTTTTGAAGATACATTGTTTAATTTGATCAATTGTCATCAGGAATACAACGATAATTGTTGCAGTGTGAAAAATGACTCAAAAATGAAATTAATTTGTTAGCTGGTGTGTCAGCAGAAACTTGCAGTAGTTTTTGAATTTGTAAAAACATAAAAAATGAATGGTTCACTTTTTTTTCAACAATCTTGAAGCATTGTTGCAGTGTGCAATGGCTCTTGCTTTGTACAATGAAAATTGAATGGTTCTTTGTTTCACTAAAAAAAAAACTTGAAGCACTGTTTAATTTGCATTTCACAATGAAAATTGAATGGTTCAGTGTGCAATTTCAAAACAAACTTGAAGCAGAAACTTGCTTTGTACAATGAAAATGAATGGTTCACTTTCACAATCTTGAAGCAGCTTGCTTTATACAATGAAAATGAATGGTTCAAACTTGAAGCAGCTTTTTCTACAATGAAAAAATGGTTCACTTTGAACAAACTTGAAGCAGCTTGTTTTGTACAATGAAAATGAATGGTTCACTTTCACAATCTTGAAGCAGCTTGCTTTGTACAATGAAAATGAATGGTTCACTTTCACAAACTTGAAGCAGCTTGCTTTATACAATGAAAATGAATGGTTCACTTTCACAAACTTGAAGCAGCTTGCTTTATACAATGAAAAATGAATGGTTCACTTTCACAAACTTGAAGCAGCTTGCTTTATACAATGAAAAATGAATGGTTCTTTTTCAGTTATTAATTAGATATGCTTTGGGTACTTAAGTAGAGTGCAGTGCTTCAGTGAAATATTCTATTAGCAACAAAGAAGAGATTCATTTGAATGAGCTCGCCTCAAATCACAGAAGTGTTATTTATTATTGCAACGGAAAACAAGTAAAGTCAACCCGGGTCAAAATTACAAAAAGTAATTAGATGTGCCTATTAACTGTCCCTGGAGAGTTCCCCTGAGCGACAGACAGCAGCTGCGCAGGCTGCGAGGCTGCAGTCAGGGAGTGCTCAGGTCACCCCATAGGAGGTGGGTAATATGGGATAACAAGAGAATGCAAAAACACAGTACGATAACGTAACAGTGTTCAGAATATATGTATAACACTATGAAGATTACATAATAATCAGGGCCGTAGCTATCCTCTGTGCCTCACAGTTTGCATTTACCCAAAATAAGGAACATACATTTTCATTTAACCAGAATAAGGAGCATACATTTTCAAAATAAATGTACTTCACAAATGTATGCAATTATCAGGTCTACATATAATGTAATGTATTACACTGTATATGTTACTGATAATTGCATACGTCTGACTTTTATTTCTGAGCACTCTGCCTGCCTTTAATGTTGTAATTAGAGTCATTAAACCAGCTCAGTTTCTTAATTTAATCATGGAAAAATGATAATGACTAAACAAGCTCAGATATTTTTCTACATATCTATTCCTAAGACCAGTGTTGATCGCTTTACCCTTGCTGCCTGGAGACTGAAGCTACAACAATGAACCGCCCGTTTCATAAAACTAAGACATCACCCTGGCTAAACTCGTCAAATAAAATACTAATATTTGCAATGCTTAACTGTGTTGCATTAGAAGAGCACTACTTAAAATGCAGAGCAATTCATTTTATTCCCCCTCCTTGATTCTGCACGTTATTCGCTGGAGTAGAAGGATGTCTTAGTTAATCATCTCATTTAACTTTAATAAAAATAGAGTCATCAAAAAAACATATTTAAAGGCAGGTACATTCGTCAGAAATAAAATCCAAAACCCAGAAACTCTAGATACAGTTTAAATATCGATATTAAAAACAACAATCAAAGCAACTATCTATACACACGACTACCTGACACTCACGAAAGGGGAGAAATGGGGGCTATACAGAGACTCGACATTAGTAAATAGACACAATTTACATACAGTATGACACAAAACTACCATTTTACACCCAATTTCAACTGTGTCTTGATGGCCTATTCACGGAGCTCAATGTTTGGGTCTCTGGACCCAGCTTTGGCAACATCGCAGAAGGCCCCATGCTATGTATAAGACATATTTATGTATAAGTTACAGTGTCTCATGGGGGCAAGCCAACCAAACCCCTACCTAAAATGACCTAATTATATTAAAAACCTGGCTCCTCTAAACTATTTGTATAGAATTGTAAAAAGTGCATCAACTGGGTCTGCTAAACTGCAGTTTACAAGCCACTTCCACTATTGCTTTAAGATTAGAATATTAATAAGCTGGCCTCGCTAAACTGCGGGCTACCAGGGGAATTTAGGATTCCTTATTATGAGCCTGATATGTACTTATTTCTAATCCGCGTTACTACTTTGCCCCAACTTGTAAAAAAGCCGGTAATAAGCCTTGGCAGCACATGATTTTGAAGAGCACATAGGATAGATATCAGCAGGGCTTGGGAATGAATGTTTGCACACAATGAGGTGTGGAAGGAATTTATATTTTCTAAATATTTGTATAGCTAACATTTAATGCTTAATCTGCAGGGAGCATTTGCGTTGATAGTATAAGTTTGCATTTAAAGGTTTATAGCTTGAGCAAATGTCAGATGGAACATTTTGTGGTTTCTTTATAGAAATGAAACTAGGCATCTCCATCCTGACACAGACTCAGGAGGCGCAATAAGAACATGTGTCTAGTTTAGATACAAAGAGAGGTGGAAGTAAGTTTGTATGTGCGGGTAAGGTGTGAGCTAACAGGGTGATCACCTCAACGACTGGATATTGAACAAGAAGATGGGAGGCCCATGATGTTTGTGTATAAATATATGTGTTTTTATTAATTAAGTATTTGCTTATAAGTTTTCATTTTATTCCATATATAGAATATTGCTTCGGCATAGGACTCAGGGCGCAGTTCCGCTTTAATGTGTCTGTAAGATGTGTTTTTACTTCTGCAAAATCATGGTATGCTCCGGCAGCAAAAGGTTAGACAACAGAAACTAGAATAGAGAACGAGGCCTAAACCACGCAAATACGTGCAGGAATGAACATACACTGAAAGTACTAGGTAACAACGACAAAAACTATGGAAAACAACTCCTTTTAAGGAAAGTCTCTGTTCATCCTATATGACGTCAATGTACTTATAAATCTCTCTGTATTCGGCTGATAGTCAAGTCAGAATTGTATTTTGAATGCATTTGCTGGCTTCCTTTGGCATCGACAAAGCTTATAAGATCACTGCTCCAGGCTGTCTTGTGTCGAGTCTTTTCAAGAAACCCCACTACAGAGGGATGAGATGCATTTTTATTTTGCTGCAAAACAACGTGCAAGAGAGCCTAAATAAATAACGCTTAGTATGATTTTAACCTCGACCCGTGCATCGGCTGATTATGATACTAGCTCTTTAACAAAACATGGGCATAAAACAGGCAGCAGTGTGGACTAGTGGTTAGGGCTCTTGACCGGAGGGTCGTGGGTTCAATCCCAGGTGGGGGACACTGCTGCTGTACCCTTGAGCAAGGTACTTTACCTAGATTGGTCCAGTAAAAACCCAACTGTATAAATGGGTAATTGTATGTACAAATAAGTGTAAGTCGCCCTGGATAAGGTCGTCTGTTAAGAAAAAAAATAATAATAATAAAACACATTGTCAGCATCGTTAAGTTGTTACAAATTACAAAGCTTAGTTTAGCTTTTAGATCTGTGTTTGCAGTCCACACCGAGCTGGTGATATAGTTGGCATTGTTTAGTTTGGATGGTTGGCTGTTGATTTCACTGGACTATTGGGGCAGCACACACCATCCCATTGATCTTTAACAAGGGTATTGGTAATGTCACACTCTGGTGAGCTGCACAGTGCACAGCCTGGAGAATCAGAAGAAGCTATAGTCAGTCCCATTGACTGAAGACAGACCAATGTGTCTCTGCAAGGTGCCTCTTATTCAGTTTCACTTCAAAAAGTTATACCGGTACTTCACTGTACATTATTCTGAATTATTTTATATTGAAAATATATTTGATACAGTTCTTGGATAATCATCTTTGGTTGAGAAGCTAAGTTGAAATAATGTTGCAACACAGTTGGTGAGGTCTCACCACAAAGTTTATAATCAATTACAATTGTATTTACTAGAAAAGATTGAAAAAGGCTGCTGCTGCTGATGATGATGATGATATATACACACCCACTCGATATATCGTGGGTGTCGGGGTCCAATATAAATCCGCTATATATCGAGGGCCGCGATATAGCAAGAGACCCATAGAAAAACAAATAGGCTAACAAATACTGTACAACCACTCCCTTGTTTTAATCAGGGGCGTCAGGGTCCAATATAGATCCTCAATGCAACCTGCTTTTTCTCATTTTTCATATAAAAAGCAGCACACCGTTATAATTTGCACTACGGAGGATAATTGCTTCTCATCAACTTAAGTCTCCAATTAATTTCATTAGTCTTCCTCTCCTTTCTCAAATTTCTGCCAACATAGGAGGTTTGTTGCTAGGGATCTGACATCACTGCCCTGTGATTTTTGCTAGTGCGTTGCTGCCACAAGTGAACACCTCGTTGGCTAAAATAAAAACTGCTTCAGCATAAATATTTAATTTGCTTTGTCATATTGTGCAATACGTGTGTATATAACAGTATGATATTAATGCTTTGTTTTTAATTGTTTTGTGTATTTTTGTTTGTGATGTGCAGTATGAAATAAAACTAAGAGTAATTCTAAGTGAAATTGCCTATGTATATTGCAGCAAAGGCATGCGCAGTTAGACTGTAAAAATGGGGAGCCAACTCCAGGACCATGATATATCCGAATCCGCAGTATAGCGTGGGGCGATGTAACGAGGGGTGGGTATATATATATATATATATATATATATATATATATATATATATATATATATGATTTCCATTACACGAGAGTAGATGTTAAAAATTCATGCTAATTTGAACTCGGCTCTCGCCAAGATAAACACCAACTAAGACGTAGCTTTACAGTAAACTAATGTGATCCATCTGTGTCTCTATCCATTTGTGCTTCCTTCCATAGGATGATGTAGATATCCTTCTGTCTGGTGTTGATGGCTGAAGTGTAATGCTGGCTCCAGGGATCAGCTTATTGCCTCCCTAGCGCATCAGCACACACAACGGCTGCGATGCTGGCTCTGGGGATCAACCACAGTGCAGTCTCCCCAGCACATCAGCATGACAACCGTCTGGATTGAGCTAAGTAGAGTACATCTCTGGGGTCTTCAAGTGGGCACCTTCCATCCTCGGTGTTTCGTCGACTAGCCCACGACACCTCAAGAGGGCTCGACTGTGATTCTGGCGTCCCAGCATCACCCCCCTCCGTCCCCCACTCAACTCAGCCCAGCTTACTTACCCATACATCAGCATTTCTTTCTTTCTTCCAAATAGCCTATTGGCATTGAGGTGGCGTCTAATTGTAGATTTGGAGATTTGGTGACCTCAAGATGCAACCAAGTTCTGTAATTCGCCAACTGTGGCCCTTGGATTTCCCTTTGCCTCCCGAACCATCTGCCTCACTGTGCGTGGGGGCAAGATACACTTGCGTCCTGTTCCAGTGGTTTTGAACTTCTTAATTATTGCCCTAATAGTGGTAAGTGGTATATTTAGTTTTTTAGCTATTGTACCCATTGCCTGATTTATGAAGGTCAACAACCATCTGTCTGTTTTCATTTGTGAGTTCTTTGCCTTTCCCCATGGTGATGGATGACAAATGGATTTCATATGCGTGTTATACCCCAGTGAAACAAGAAGCCATGGAAGGCCACAATACAGTTCCTTAAGACTGAGATTAACTTAAAGAAGTAGAATGTTAATGCAGATTTAATTGTATTTGATTTTATTTATAAGAATCTTTAGGGGTGCCAATAATTCTGACACCTATCTTTATGAGAACATTTTTTATTAAAACTTTTTCTCTGAGCAATTGTATTAGAATAAAAGAAAATGGTTTTCCCATATATTTGAGCATAAAAAATAGCTTTACCTGTGTTTATTTTATACAGCCTTTTTTGCTAATCTTTATCAAGGGTGCCAATAATTTGGGAGGTGACTGTATATATTCTAAATCCATTATAACGACCCCCCCCGGGACCTGGAGAAATGTTTGTTCTATGAGGTTGTTCACTATAATAGGGTTTGACAATTTGCTGTATAGGGAAGCTATAAAAAAGGCCAACAAGATGCTCGGATATATTGTGAGAAGTGTTGAATTTAATTCAATGGAAGTAATGTTAAAACTTTACAATACATTAATAAGACCTCACCTAGAATATTGTGTTCAGTTCTGGTCACCTCGTTACAAAAAGATATTGCTGCTCTAGAAAGAGTGAAAAAGAAGAGCAACTAGAATTATCCCGGGTTTAAAAGGCATGTTGTATGCTGACAAGCTAAAAGAACTGAATCTATTCAGTCTTGAACAAAGAAGACTACGCGGTAATCTGATTCAAGCATTCAAAATCCTAAAAGGTATTGACAATGTCGACCCAAGGGACTTTTTCGACCTGAAAAAAGAAACAAGGACCAGGGGTCACAAATGGAGATTAGATAAAGGGGCATTCAGAACAGAAAATAGGAGGCACTTTTTTTACACAGAGAATTGTGAGGGTCTGGAACCAACTCCCCAGTAATGTTGTTGAAGCTGACACCCTGGGATCCTTCAAGAAGCTGCTTGATGAGATTCTGGGATCAATAAGCTACTAACAACCAAACGAGCAAGATGGGCTGAATGGCCTCCTCTCGTTTGTAAACTTTCTTATGTTCTTCTTATGTTCTTAACTACCCAGTAATGTTGTTGAAGCTGACACCCTGGGATCCTTCAATAAGCTGCTTGATGAGATTCTGGGATCAATAAGCTACTAACAACCAAACGAGCAAGATGGGCTGAATGGCCTCCTCTCGTTTGTAAACTTTCTTATGTTCTTATGTATCAGAATAATGAAGCCCAAACTGAATTGAACATCAGTATACAGTAGTTCTATCAAGACAAATTCACACTGATCAACATTTTTTTGTCTCCTTTCTAGTTTAAATGCTTCTGAACCTCCTCGAGGATCCTTTCTCCGAGTAGATTGGTTCCCTTTTTGTTTAAGTGCAGTCCGTTCTGCCTAAATAGATAGTCCCTGTTGTAGAATGTGGCCCAATGTTCAAGGAAGGCGATTGCACCACGATTTCAGCCATGCATTTAGATTATTTATTTCCAGCTGTCCATATGGTCCTTTGCAAGGTGTCGGCAGTATCCCAGAAAATACCACAGTTTTGGTCTTGTCTTTTAATTTCCTTCCTAGCTCTCTGAATTTGTTTTGCAGTGATTTTGGTCTGTCTCTTCCAATGTTGTTTGTACCAATGTGGACGACTACTACCGGGTCATCTCCTGTTCGTTCTAGGAGCCTGTCCACGTTCTCAGTGATGTGCGTGACAGAGGCTCCTGGAAGGCAGCACACTGTTGTTGTAAGGGGGTCCAGACTGCGCACTGAACTTGCTGTGTTTCTCAATATGGAGTCCCCAACAATCATGACCTCCCTTCTTTTTGCTGCCTGGCCAGCAGCGTTTATGGGGTCCTGAATGTTGTTCCTTTTGTTCTCTTGATGCTGGTTTTGGTCATCTAAATTATAAAGTGGGTTAAATTTGTTTGATGTTTTGATTTCTGGCGGTTGTGTTTGACAACGTTTCTTTTTTCCCATGTCTCTGCCTATCTGGATCCAGCTGTTTCGACAATCTTCTATCTCGCTGGTGGCTTTCTGTCTGTTGGGGGTGCAAACTTCCAAGAATTTCGGGTGTGTCAGCTCCTCAAGCTCCTGTAGCTCTTTCATTTCTCGCAGCTCCAATTCAAGTCCTGGATCGTGCGGCACTTTACACACACTTGGTTTAGCTCTGCTGGGTTTTCTCAAATTTCCCACATCATGCAGGTGTCACAAATTACTGGCTTGAAGGCCATGTTAAGTTTTATTTATTTATTTATTTATTTATTTATTTATTTATTTATTTTAAGTTTAACTTTAGTTTCTGCAGCTGTCAACCTGCTTTCAACCTGCTTCAAAACTGCTGACACTTGTCACAAAGCACCTTCCACGCTGTCACTGTATGAGCACCTGGTTCTGTTCCTTTGTTAGCTCCACCCTGCCCCCTTGACTCCGAACGGTGCCGAGTTTGAATCAGCTGCTCTGAGTTTCAGCTTGTTACCAGAAAAAAGACAAGCAGCTGTTAGAATTTAAGTATTTTCTGATTACAGCAGTTAAAGATTGCTTCAAAACTGCTGCACACTTGCCACAAAGCACTTTCCACGCTGTCACTGTACATACGTCACACATGGTTCGCACTACAATAGGTTATCTATGAATCAGCCTTATCTTCGAATTAGCCTACCAAGGTCTTTGTTTTCACTGAGAGAATAACACATTCACACTGAAGAAAGTTCAGTGTCAGTCACTACCGAGATCGTTTCATCCGGGTAGATTTTGTAAAAGTGATCGTTCTAATAGGGCTAATTTTCCATTGAAAACAGTTCTTGCTTCTTGGATTGCTAAAAAAGGTTGTTTGTTTATATATTATATATATATTCTCCTCCCTTTGTTCGGCTCATGCTATTGCTTTCACCTTTCTCTGGAGTTGGATCTTGCTAACAGAATCAACAAGTCACATGCGTTTACCAAAGCAAATTGTTTGAGTATACCCAGGTGAAGCAAGCTTGTACTGAAAACAACTCTGTGTTCAACTTTTAGAACCATCACTCTCTTTTCTTACTTTCTTTATCACCTTGCTGGTTTTGTAATCATGTTTTAAGTAACTTCATAAAATGGGCTGAATGATGGGCTGAATGGCCTCCTCTCGTTTGTAAACTTTCTTATGTTCTTATGTTCTTATGTCATTTTGATAAATATGTTTCATTTACTTGTTTAACCAAAGCCACTGCCTTTTAACATCCTTCTGGCTTGGTTGCAGCCTCTAAGGTTTCACTCCATGGTTAGAGATGTTAAAAAAGGCTTTACATTGTTACAAGTCAGAATTCGTAGACTCTGAGGTCCTTCAATGCACGTCATATCTAATTAGCAGATGGATGTGGTCTGCTTGTTATTAAGATGTGGAATGATTTCTTCTGTTGACTCTGAATAATTCTTTCAAAGAGCCTGTAACCTAATTAATCATACTAGCCTAAAGCATTTAATCTTTTGGAGTTTTACATTTAATGTGCTGTGAATCATTCTGTTGACAGTGTCTGAGGCAATTCTAGTAGATGGAGTTATACTCACTATTAATGGCCCTTTGTAACAGGAAACTGCACAGCCATTTGTTACAATACAACTGATACATATTATATGAGCCGGTGTATTTATGGGTCTCGTCACTTCAGTTAACTCTGAAAGCTATCTCTCCACATTATACACCAGTGTAGTACAGAGAGAGGCTTTAACTGCTCCACTCTGCCTCCCAGATAAATGTTTCTGTCATTTTGGCTGGGTCTGTAACAGATTCTGCCAGGGGTGTTTGGAATCACTGCTCCATTTGTGTTGCCCAGAACAGAAGCATGACAGGCACACTTTATAAATGTATCATCTTCTGAAAGCAGGTCTCTTGGTCCTTGACTTCCATCATTGCAGAAGCTGTTAGTATAAAGGGATTAACCATGACTGGTGCTGGAGGACCCCCGGGAGGCTCATCTGTTAAAGACATAACCGCTTGCTGTGCAGGGTGAGTCATACAGTCAGGGGAGCGCAGGTTATTAATTCCAGAGAGAGCGTTGACTCTGGCGTTCCTGTGAGTTATTCATTATTTGTTTATTTAGCAGATGCCTTTATCCAAGGCGATTTACAGAGACTAGGGTGTGTGAACTATGCATCAGCTGCAGAGTCTCTTACAACAACCTCTCACCCGAAAGACGGAGCACAAGGAGGTTAAGTGACATGCTCAGGGTCACACAGTGAGTCAGTGAGTGAGCTGGGATTTGAACCGGGGACCTCCTGGTTATAAGCCATTTTCTTTAACCACTGGACCACACAGCCTCCTTATGGAGGCAACATTTGCAGGGACAGTCACGTCACCACACTACAGCACACCCTACTGGTTAGGTGCCCATCTGCAGGGCTAGCCCTTGTCCTCCAGGAGCCTGTACCTTACCAATATCTGCTGTAAAGAGGTGATTGGCTTGGAATGGGATCAGAGGATGGCTATTAACCTTCAGTTCTCCTGCACTATTGTAGGTAAGTGCTGAGGTGAGGGGACATAACTATATGGGGTAAAATAATTGGGTATATCTACCCTAACACACATTTACTCTAACTGCTCCCACAGTGCATTTAGTGTAGCACTGCACCCACAGTGCATTTACTGTAACACTGCACCCACAGTGCATTTACTGTAACACTGCACCCACAGTGCATTTACTGTAACACTGCTCCCACAGTGCATTTATTGTAACACTGTTCCCATCGTGCATTTACTGTAACACTGCTCCCATCGTGCATTTACTGTAACACTGCACCCACAGTGTATTTACTGTAACACTGCTCCCACAGTGCATTTACTAAACTAGGAGGTGGGGTTAGTCTAAGGTACAGAGATGGCATTGAAGTATATGAGTGATCATTACAACATGTAAAAAGGGCTCATTTCCCTGTATTTCTAATTTCTAACTTCTTTCTGAGCTACGTGTAGCACAGAAGCCTAAACAACAGATTGTTGTAATCAGACAGGGGCTGCTCTGCAGGTCCGTATGTAAAGTAGGCTTGATCAGTCAGTGCCTTTATATTAGTAAGCACTAGCACCATCTAGTGCAGTGTGTTGACAGCAAAACAAACTCGATCCAAAGTGGTAGAAAACTGGATGGCGCTGTCTCTTACTTCTATAAAGACACATTGATCTAGCCTGTGTTACTTATATCTATACCAGAACTGAAGAGCAGCTCCGGAACTCATGTGGAAGCATCCGAACACACACACACATTATTAATAATAATAATGAAAAACACAATATTTGAGTAATTACAATATGAACCACTCAGAATGATTGCAAACTGCATAAAAAGGTAAGCAGACAGTGAAACATAACAACATGAATCATGAAGAAGTGTATTCTTTAAAATACAGAATAGTGATCAAGCTCCTGTTCCCTAGATCTGGTGATGGTACATTGCCAGTACATTTGTGATATGCGTCATCCTCCCTATATTATTACCACTTTCTTAGAACTCAGGTGGCTGCATTATTCATTGGAATTGGCAGTTCTATAGCTTCTTAATTATTCAGCCTAGCTGTGACAGTTCACTGCTTACAACACTCAGGACATCAATGAAGTGTTTTCTAAGTATCCAAACAAACATGCTCCAAATCCATTGCTTTGATTTTCTTGTCTGTGGTAGATATTTATATACCTGATAAGCATCTAGCAAGTAGAATGAATGGAAGGCACCGAGTTCTGATGTAATAATTTACATTACATTAGAGTAATTGTAGCTCACAAAATAATTCCTTAGATCTTACCTGTTTTGAACTTCCATCAGCCACATGGTCTCAATGTACAATTCTGAAAGAAGCATGTGTTATATAGCAAGAGTGGATTTGAATTTTAAAACATAATTTCTGGTACTAAACTAGGTTGAAGAAAGATGTTTCTTTGTCTTATTTGCAGGATATCTGAACTTCCTGGGGTCACCTCAGCAGTGTTGCCTGAGTCATGTCACTGGTTGAACACATGCAAACAGCTGATTGGTAAATAAAAGGACAGACGCCATTAAAGCGGTGGGGACAATTTCACCCTTTAGGTGAAATGACCTAGGAAGTGCAAGACAGTCTAAAAGCATGGATGCAAACTGATACTTTTTTTAACCAAGTGTAGCACCAGAAATCATGTTTAAAAAACAAACATGTTTACTATAACATGTGTTTCTTTCAGAACTGCACTTTTAAGACATATATGAGGAATGGAAGTATACACAAGGTTGGTGTAATTATTCTCTTATTACAATCACTGTAACTAAATTCTGTTCCAAACCAGGCAACTCTAACTGTAAGAAATTATTACTTATATCCATACCCTTCAGCATTGTCTCTGTATGGTGCTGCTCTAGCCATACCCTTCAGCATTGCCTCTGTGTGGTGGTGCTGCTCTATCCATACCCTTCAGCATTGCCTCTGTGTGGTGCTGCTCTATCCATACCCTTCAGCATTGCCTCTGTGTGGTGCTCCATACCCTTCAGCATTGCCTCTGTGTCGTGGTGCTGCTCTATCCATACCCTTCAGCATTGCCTCTGTGTGGTGCTGTATCCATACCCTTCAGCATTGCCTCTGTGTGTGGAGGTGCTGCTCTATCATACCCTTCAGCATTGTCTCTGTATGGTGCTGCTCTATCCATACCCTTCAGCATTGCCTCTGTATGGTGCTGTTCTATCCATACCCTTCAGCATTGCCTCTGTGTGGTGCTGCTCTATCCATACCCTTCAGCATTGTCTCTGTATGGTGCTGCTCTATCCATACCCTTCAAATTGTGGTGCTGCTCTATCCATACCCTTCAGCATTGCCTCTGTGTGTGCTGCTCTATCCATACCCTTCAGCATTGCCTCTGTGTGGAGGTGCTGCTCTATCCATACCCTTCAGCATTGTCTCTGTGGTGGTGCTGCTCTATCCATACCCTTCAGCATTGCCTCTGTGTGGTGGTGCTGCTCTATCCATACCCTTCAGCATTGCCTCTGTGTGGTGGTGCTGCTCTATCCATACCCTTCAGCATCCAGGTGCCCTTCAGCATTGCTCATCCATACCCTTCAGCATTGCCTCTGTGTGGTGCTGCTCTATCCATACCCTTCAGCATTGCCTCTGTGTGTGGTGCTGCTCTATCCATGGCATTGCTGTATGGTGCTGTTCTATCCATACCCTTCAGCATTGTCTCTGTGTGGTGCTGCTCTATCCATTTTACCCTTCCATACCCTTCAGCATGGTGGTGCTGCTCTATCCATACCCTCAGCATTGCCTCTGTGTGGTGCTGCTCTATCCATACCCTTCAGCATTGCCTCTGTGTGGAGGTGCTTCATCCATTGCATTGTCTCTGTATCTGCTTTCTATCCATACCCTTCATGGTACTGTTCTATCCATACCCTTCAGCATTGCCTCCTCTATCCATACCCTTCAGCATTGCCTCTGTGTGGTGCTGCTCTATCCATACCCTTCAGCATTGCCTCTGTGTGGAGGTGCTGCTCTATCCATACCCTTCAGCATTGTCTCTGTATGGTGCTGCTCTATCCACCTCTCCCTTCAGCACCTGTATGGTGCTGTTCTATCCATACCCTTCAGCATTGCCTCTGTGTGGTGCTGCTCTATCCATACCCTTCAGCATTGTCTCTGTATGGTGCTGCTCTATCCATACCCTTCAACATTGTCTCTGTATGGTGCTGCTCTAGCCATACCCTTCAGCATTGCCTCTGTGTGGTGGTGCTGCTCTATCCATACCCTTCAGCATTGCCTCTGTGGTGCTGCTCTATCCATACCCTTCAGCATTGCCTCTGTGTGGTGGTGCTGCTCTATCCATACCCTTCAGCATTGCCTCTGTGTGGTGCTGCTCTATCCATACCCTTCAGCATTGCCTCTGTGTGGAGGTGCTGCTCTATCCATACCCTTCAGCATTGTCTCTGTATGGTGCTGCTCTATCCATACCCTTCAGCATTGCCTCTGTATGGTGCTGTTCTATCCATACCCTTCAGCATTGCCTCTGTGTGGTGCTGCTCTATCCATACCCTTCAGCATTGTCTCTGTAATCCATACCCTTCAGCATTGCCTCTGTGGTGGTGCTGCTCTATCCATACCCTTCAGCATTGAAATGGTGCTGCTCAGCCATACCCTTCAGCATTGCCTCTGTGTGGTGGTGCTGCTCTATCCATACCCTTCAGCATTGCCTCTGTGTGGTGGTGCTGCTCTATCCATACCCTTCAGCATTGGCCTGCTCTAGCCATACCCTTGCTGTGTGGTGCTGCTCTGTCCATACCCTTCAGCATTGTCCTGGAAAGCATTGCCTCTGTGTGGTGGTGCTGAACCGACTCTGTATGGTGCTGCTCTGGCCATAAGCATTGCCTCTCTGTGTGGTGCTGCTCTAATATATTCTCAGTGGATAGCCATACCCTTTTCCTCTGTATGGTGCTGCTCTATCCATACCCTTCAGCATTGTCTCTGTATGGTGCTGCTCATCCAACCCTTCAGCATTGCCTCTCTGTGTGGTGGTCTATCCATACCCTTCAGCATTGCCTCTGTGTGGTGGTGCTGCTCTATCCATACCCTTCAGCATTGTCTGTATGGTGCTGAAGCCATACCCTTCAGCATTGCCTCTGTGTGGAGGTGCTGGTTCATACCCTTCAATTGCCTCTGTGTGGAAGTGCTGATCCATTCAGCATTGCCTCTGTGTGTGTTTCAGAGCCAAACAAAAGAAGCTGCTGTTCTTGAAAGTGTACCATTACAACAACATCAGGCCTGGGTGTATGTCAGCAGAAACATGTGGACCGCATAAAGCGCAATATATCTCAGTGGATCTTTTACTTTCCTTCAGGGGCAATGCTAAAAACAATGTGTGAAGCAATGTGGCGGTTCTTAACCCTGATATTGTTCCAGGTCTTGAGGTGCTGAAGTGTTTCAGGCTGTAAAATGTAATCAAGTCCAGGTGAATTCGGGGGGCATTTACCACTATTACCAGGCTGAAGTCATTTATCTTTTACTTTATTCAAATGATCATCATATACGGGGAGTACATGAAGTTCTGGAGTACTTCATCTTAATAAAAGGAAGTTACATTGATATCAAACTGATTAATTGATCAGATGAATACAAAAGCTGAAAGATGTCAATGTGTAGGCTTCTTCATCCTGGTACAACTACCATAGAAGTTGTTGTTGGGTGAGATGCAGCCTTTTCTTTTTAATTCTTTGTGGGATTTTCAGTTTGCATTTGGTAGTACCACAAAAAGACAAGGTTGGTGTTTTATGGGGAAGAGCTATTCAAGAAACTAACAAACATAAATCTACCTTTAGCTACATTAGTCTCAGATGCAGTTTTAAAGAAATACATTTTACAGCTAACAAGAAATGCATTATAACAACCACAGTTTCCATTCCAGTATCTAACTATACATTTGGTTTCCTCGTCCAGTTGATGAAGTCTGTTAGGAACACCGGCACTTCCTGCAAATGCAGTGCATCACAGAACAGCCTGTTACACACCTCCCCTTGTAACCAGATATGAGACGCTAGTGTCTTAAGCACAATGCAAGAGAGCCAGGCTCGCCTGAATTCGTGGGTATAGAGCTGTCAAGCTTTGTGACTGGGGTCAGAATCTGTACTGGCAGTGCATCACAGAACAGCCTGTTACATTAAAGTGTTACAGACCCCCCTGCAGTGTTCACAAGAAGAAACACTTTACTTTACTTTGCTTTATCACATATTGTCCTTATCACAGCAACACATTTTGCAACATAATCCTGACAGTTTGATATTATTATTCACACATCATTGGTAATTCAACTAAGAAATAACTTTTTTTCAACTTGTACTCAGAAATGTTCGGCAGGAGAAAAGATCCTTTGATGGGAACAGAAAAGCAGCATTGTTGCAGGAGGGAGCGTAATTTGGATACACTGCAAGAGGGACTGTGATCTGGATACACTGCAGGAGGGAGTGTGATCTGGATATACTGCAGGAAGGAGTGTGATCTGGATACACTGCAGGAAGGAGTGTGATCTGGATACACTGCAGAAGGGAGCGTGATCTGGATACACTGCAGGAGGGAGCGTGATCTGGATACACTGCAGGAGGGGGTGTGATCTGGATACACTGCAGGAGGGTGATCTGTGTGATCTGGATACACTGCAGGAGGGGGTGTGATCTGGATACACTGGAGGAGGAGGTGATCTGGATACAGGGAGGCGTAATCTGGATACACTGCAGGAGGGAGTGTGATCTGGATACACTGCAGGATCTGGATACACTGCAGGGGGCGTGATCTGGATACACTGCAGGAGGGAGCGTGATCTGGATACACTGCAATTTAGAAGAGGAATTATTTTTCTCCTGCCGAATGCTTCCGAGTAAATGTTGAAAAATGTATTCCCCAGTAGATTTATTTAAGAAGAAATAGTTCACTACTGACATTGACCTGTGGAAGGTTTCAGTAAATGTTAAAGATTGCATCATGTCTTACTCAGTGAGTATCCAGAGAATCCATCATCAGGCCCATCAGATCCACAGCCAGATTGGGAGCGACCCAGCCCTATGGAGTAGCCTCTGTTCTTTCGACTTCCTGAACACGAGCCTCTGCTGCTGCCCTGCTTTAAACCCTCAGCTGGAAAACAAGGGCAAGGGGGGGGGGGGGACCAGAAACCAATGCAGCGTCTGCTTTAACCATGAACAAACATGAACTCCCTTCTACAGTCTGCACTGCCAAAGTGTTCAGCTTCTTTAGCATGTATTATTCAGGAAACTTTTCTGCTGATGTTTATTTAACACATTCTTCAGTTTATTTAATTTAATTCAACAATAAGGTCATACTATAAGAAACCAAGCAGACAAACGCTTCGACCTGTGTCTTCTTCAGTGTAGGGCACAAGAAGAAAGCTCTAGCCTAAGGGTATGTTTCTTCCAGTTTTACATTCGAATTGTGATTGAGCGTTAAAAGCTTTGCTTTTCGACTGTCTTGCACTTCCTGGGTCAGTGCACCTGGAGGGTGAAACTGTCTCCACCCCTTCTCTGGCTTCTTTCCTGCCAATAACTAATAGTCTGCTTCCCCTATTGACTGACATGCTTTCAGCCAGTCACATGCTTTGACCCAGAAGACACTGCTGGGGTGAAATGACCAAGAAGGTAAGACAGTAACAGAATTCCTGGAAGGCAAGGCCAGCAAACTGAGAATGTAGTGCAGTACCAGATAATAAGGATAGACCATAACATCAGATAGACAGCATATATGGTACATTCTGATTCCTGCATTTCATCCAATTAATCATATGTAGTCTATAGATATGCAATAAAGTGTGTATGTGGATAAGCAAATATCCATGAGTACAATAACATATTAACATATTTAAGCTATGAAGAAATGTATCTAATAATAATAAAATAGACGTGTAGTTATAAAATAATAAAATATTATAGCTAACTTGAAAACTGCAACTGCTTAAGAACTGGAAACAAGTAAAAAGGTCTAATTAAGCAAATT
Source organism: Huso huso (assembly GCA_036884735.1). Taxonomy (NCBI): domain Eukaryota; kingdom Metazoa; phylum Chordata; class Actinopteri; order Acipenseriformes; family Acipenseridae; genus Huso; species Huso huso. The sequence goes on along the minus strand of CM072690.1, from coordinate 10,539,000 downwards.
ATCAGTTCAATTAAGGGCATTTAATCCTGAAATTGTCAGTGAAATGAAATTTCGACAGCGTTTACCAGTTCTGGAAAAACATGGAATGAGATTCCCAGCTCTCGCTGTCATTGCTGTCAGGTGCTTGACTCTCCCAGTAAACAGTGTTGATGCAGAATTAAAGATCATTTTCTGTGTACTTTGGGATGATCGGTGCTCCATAGACGCATCAAACCTCTCAATGTACAACATGTTGTATCAGAATAAACAAACGTAAATTAACTGCAAACTGTACCACAGCAGAAAGAACTTCAAACATTATTTTTTTAAAGGTATGTAACACCTACAATTTTTGTATGCTGTCCTGTAGAAAACCTGCCAAATGTTATGTAAAATGAACATTTCTGTTTATAGTTTATACACTGTGAAGCTTACTGATTTACAGGATTAAAACTTGAACCTGATGTTGTGAAAACCATAATAAATAAATAAATATTTAGATTAATATATAAATATTTATAGGTATATTGTATTTTAAAAAAACACTTGCATTTTCATCCCTGTGACTTCACACACCATTTCTCCCTTCCTCCGTGATTTTGAACAAATTTACCGTGACTGCACAGTGATTTTTAGTACAAATTTCCGTGACAAAATCCCAGCCTTAATCATCATCTACAAAGCACAGAGGGTCAGTTAAAAAGTGTTTCCCAAAAAATGAATTATTTCACAGCACACACATCCAAAAAAAAACATTTAAAGATGGGTGATTGAAGAGAAATGATTTCAACTTGCCATTTCAGCTAGTCCAGTCTAGATTGTAGCTCTGCTGACTGGCTAAGCAGTTCTTTTGTACAGTAAATGTCTCAGAATGGTTCACTGCCTGGAGCAAAACCTGCACTGTCCATGTGTTCAGCTTCTTTAGTATGTATTATTCACACACAACTGTTTTAGAGTAATATTTATGTAACACATTCTTTACTTTAATGACTAATAAACACTACTGAATAGACTTTTAACACTAAGGTAATGCTACAAGTAGACAAACATGTCGTGCTGAAGAAGGCCCAAGCCAAAGCATTTGTTTACTTCACTTAGTTTCTTACCGTTTTACATCAGAGTTCTGATTGAGCGTTTTGAAATGATGGAAGACTTTAAGAATTCAATGCATGTCATTCATGGTTTTTAGTCACAACAGCCTCACCTGTGTTGGAGTACTCAATACATGTTGGCAGGTATTCATTGCTGTCCAGATCTATTGGTAGAAATGCTGTGTGTTTGCTGATTATGTTACATGCTTTGCTGGTGTGAATGGCATTGAGCTGGTATCTCCTTCCAGAACCTGAGGAAACAATATTAGTTACAGATTTTATATTAGTTGAAAACGAGAGGAGGCCATTCGGCCCATAAATGTTCATCCAGTTCCTGATCGTTGAAGACATTCATAAGAGCTCTATTCAGGTCACAGTAAGGCTTTAAACTTCTGAGTTTTAAAAACTGAAAAATGATATACAAAGTGAAATGATAACACCAATAAGAATACATTGTTTTAGATAAGAATGATATGGGGATACATGATTCAAAGTCAACCCAGCCAAAAGACTAGAACCAGAGACACAGTTTGAAATGAAGTGGAGAGTATAGGATGCAGAAACATTGGGATCCTTTAAGACTTGACTTGAATTCTGGGATCAATCAGCTACTAGACACAGGATGAGCCTTGATGAGCCAAATGGCCTCCACTCGTTCATAAATGTTCTTACATGCTTCCTATTCCAAGTAGCTCTCATGTATCAGACTAAGACAGTGGATTTGCGTCCTCACCGTGTTCTATTTCACATTCTTTATCTGCCATCTGCTCAAAGTCTTGTATGACGGACCTCGCCGCCAGGTGATGGAATGTTTCACTCCACAAGTCTTCCTGCAGGGTCTCCTCACGCAGTCTCGCCTTTAAAACTTGAGACACATCGAACGCTACCTCCCACTGGACAGGCTTCCCACATAGCAGCCCTGAGATCACAGCCTTGCAGTCCTGTGTGGAGCGCTCCGTGTCCAGGGTCAATGCTTCCAGAGACCGCTCCATCTCATACATCCGATGGTGTAAACTCTCTGGAATAATAAAGGTGTTCATCAAGGAAACAGCAGATAATAAAAGGTACATCCCTTTTGTCCAGTGAATAAAGGGAAAGACAACATTAAATGTATGCACAGGGAATTCGGATCCTGAAAATGGTAACACTACAGTGCACCATAATATGCTATGATTTTGTTCAGTTTTGCTCTATTAATTACATTGCTGATTGCTAGTTGATACACCACTGTAATAAACCTTTGTGTAACATTTCTTTGCAACTGGTTTGCATTTCATCATATAAAAAACACTTATTTACATGCAAAATGTACTTTCATTTAAAGGCTGTTTTGCTGGATTGAATTAAGTTTGATATTCACTTTAGTGAATCTGGTTTCAAAATGTTTGGGAATGTAGAAACTCAATTGGACTATTTGAAAAACAAATTAGATTTGTTCCTTAACATAAAAGCATGCTCACAAGTATATTAGAACATAAGACAATGTGACACAGGAAAGAGAGGAGACTCAGTGCTTTCATGTAACATTTAACATTGGGCTTGATTCTCAAAGCTATTTACTCAGAAGTGTCATTGGCATAATTCTTTGCGAATGGAAAAACAAACCCAAAGAAGTTGGCAAACCAGAAATAAGCAACTCATTTAGGGACAAATAGTCTTTAGTCTTTTTTGCAACTGTTTTTTCTCCATTCAGAACACAATTGCAATTTTGTCAGTTAAAGAGCTTTGAGAATATAGTCTATTGTGGCAAAATTAGCCTCACTTGAGTCAAAATGAAAACAAAGTTTGGAAAACAATATGAGCAGTAAAACAGCGAGATTTGTGATAATATTGCCATTTCTAATTCGATTTAAGGAAACACATTAAAAATCTTTGTTAATATCCCTTTTCAGCAGGAGTAATTCCAGTGAGTTTGTGACTGTTCTCACCCTGGTCTCCACAGCTGCTCACTGATGGGCTGTCTGTTGAAGACCTGGACCCAGAAGCTCGCTCCTCCTGCCCCATGCTCTTGGCCACAGCTTGCAAGCTGGCTTGTAGCTGGGGCATGTCCAGCTCCTGGCTCAGGGAGACACAGTTCTGATGAAGTAATGATGGCCTCCGTCCACTAGGGGCTCGGGCTCTTGCAGAAGATGTGTATTGATTTAGCTGTTACAAAATTAACAAAAAACAACAGCAATTTAATTCACATGCATGTTAAACCTGGACTAGAATGAATCTGAGCTGCAAATCTACCTCCCGACCTGGGAGGGCGCTAAGTAAGGTTGGTGGTATGCCTTCAGAGGGATAGGCCAACTCTATGGTAGAACGGAACCGGAAGTCAGCCATCTTGGGAAAAGTAGCTGCGGGACTGCTGACCGACTCTATTGTGATCAGCTGTGTTGCGTGCAGTGATTGGATAGAGCGTGGTGCTGTACTGATCACAGGGAGGAGTTTAACAGAACTGCACTGGAGCACCTACCCCTGCACACGACCACAACCCGTCCCTGCACTGGAGCATCTACCTCTGCACACGACCACAACCCGTCCCTGCACTGGAGCACCTACCCCTGCACACGACCACAACCCGTCCCTGCACTGGAGCACCTACCTCTGCACACGACCACAAACCCTCCCTGCACTGGAGCACCTACCCCTGCACACGACCACAAGCCCTCCCTGCACTGGAGCACCTACCCCTGCACACGACCACAACCCCTTCCTGCACTGGAGCATCTACCCCTGCACACGACCACAACCCGCCCCTGCACTGGAGCATCTACCCCTGCACACGACCACAACCCGTCCCTGCACTGGAGCATCTACCCCTGCACACGACCACAACCCGTCCCTGCACTGGAGCACCTACCCCTGCACACGACCACAACCCGTCCCTGCACTGGAGCACCTACCCCTGCACACGACCACAACCCATCCTTGAACTGGAGCATCTACCCCTGCACACGACCACAACCCCTCCCTGCACTGCCTCATCACCTTAACCCGTGCCTTTTGTTTTGGAACTGCAATTCCCATGTCCCCAATACCCTTGCTGGTAGAGGGGATAAGTCATTCTTGTAAATAGAAAATAAATGAGTCCTTCTTGTAACTATATCACTGTGTGGACATTGACTTTCTCCTGCACCACCACTCCCATTCACACACCGGGATATAGGGTGTCCCTATTCAGAAGTATCTCCAGTTCATGAAGTACTATTATTCACCCTGCAGTGTGCAAAAAGGTTATTAAACGCTACAACTCTCAACACTGTAAAATAGCAGGTTTTTTCAAAGCCAAAAGTAGTAGTGCTTGTAGTATAATGCATGTCAGTTTCAACTCTATGATCTGTACCCTCACTACTTTGGGATATGGATTTGGTTTTTTGGTCCAGAAGTAACTGATTTGGTAGAGAAACTATTCATAAGTTTGGGTGTTAGGTGAGTCTAGATCAGACAAGCATTTAATACCCTATTTAAACTGGAAGTAGCTTTAAATGTCATTTCCATTTCTTATTGTTTAGTAAAAATCATGCTGAGTAGTTATAATAATAATAGTCTTTATTTTTATATAGCGCCTTTCATAGTGGACCACCATCACAAAGCGCTTTACAAGATACGAGACTAGGGTGTGTGAACTATGCATCAGCTGCAGAGTCACTCACAACAACGTCTCACCTGAAAGACGGAGCACAAGGAGGTTAAGTGACTTGCTCAGGGTCACATAATGAGTCAGTGGCTGAGCTGGGATTTGAACCGGGGACCTCCTGGTTACAAGCTCATTTCTTTAACCACTGGACCACACAGTCTCCTAAATGGGTTCTGTTGCTTCAATACTGAATTGAATTAAATCAGACAGGCTTTGAGTTGCTTTGAGCTTGTCCAAGAGTTTGTCTGGAGAATCCTTCTTCATTCCATTCAAATCATGAGACAATGTAACCTCCAACGCTGCCAGCCCGCCCATTTCTCTGTCTATATAGATGTAGAGTAGGTGGGGCTGGCAGGGTCACATTGTCTATATAGATGTAGAGCAGGTGGGGCTGGCAGGGTTACAGTGTCTATATGCATGTAGAGTAGGTGGGGTTGGCAGGGTCACATTGTCTATATAGATGTAGAGCAGGTGGGGCTGGCAGGGTCACATTGTCTATATAGATGTAGAGCAGGTGGGGCTGGCAGGGTCACAGTGTCTATATAGATGTAGAGCAGGTGGGGCTGGCAGGGTCACATTGTCTATATGCATGTAGAGCAGGTGGGGCTGGCAGGGTCACATTGTCTATATGCATGTAGAGTAGGTGGGGCTGGCAGGGTCACATTGTCTATATGCATGTAGAGTAGGTGGGGCTGGCAGGGTCACATTGTCTATATGCATGTAGAGCAGGTGGGGCTGGCAGGGTCACATTGTCTATATAGATGTAGTGCAGGTGGGGCTGGCAGGGTCACAGTGTCTATATAGATGTAGTGCAGGTGGGGCTGGCAGGGTCACATTGTCTATATAGATGTAGTGCAGGTGGGGCTGGCAGGGTCACAGTGTCTATATAGATGTAGAGCAGGTGGGGCTGGCAGGGTCACATTGTCTATATAGATGTAGTGCAGGTGGGGCTGGCAGGGTCACATTGTCTATATAGATGTAGAGTAGGTGGGGCTGGCAGGGTCACATTGTCTATATAGATGTAGAGCAGGTGGGGCTGGCAGGGTCACATTGTCTATATAGATGTAGAGCAGGTGGGGCTGGCAGGGTCACATTGTCTATCGATGTAGAGCAGGTGGGGCTGGCAGGGTCACATTGTCTATATAGATGTAGAGCAGGTGGGGCTGGCAGGGTCACATTGTCTATATAGATGTAGAGTAGGTGGGGCTGGCAGGGTCACATTGTCTATATAGATGTAGTGCAGGTGGGGCTGGCAGGGTCACATTGTCTATATAGATGTAGTGCAGGTGGGGCTGGCAGGGTTACAGTGTCTATATGCATGTAGACTAGGTGGGGCTGGCAGGGTCACATTGTCTATATAGATGTAGAGCAGGTGGGGCTGGCAGGGTCACATTGTCTATATAGATGTAGAGCAGGTGGGGCTGGCAGGGGCACATTGTCTATATAGATGTAGAGCAGGTGGGGCTGGCAGGGTCACATTGTCTATATAGATGTAGAGCAGGTGGGGCTGGCAGGGTCACATTGTCTATATAGATGTAGTGCAGGTGGGGCTGGCAGGGTCACATTGTCTATATAGATGTAGAGCAGGTGGGGCTGGCAGGGTCACATTGTCTATATAGATGTAGAGCAGGTGGGGCTGGCAGGGTCACATTGTCTATATAGATGTAGAGCAGGTGGGGCTGGCAGGGGTCACATTGTCTATATAGATGTAGAGCAGGTGGGGCTGGCAGGGTCACATTGTCTATATAGATGTAGTGCAGGTGGGGCTGGCAGGGTCACATTGTCTATATAGATGTAGTGCAGGTGGGGCTGGCAGGGTTACAGTGTCTATATGCATGTAGAGTAGGTGGGGCTGGCAGGGTCACATTGTCTATATAGATGTAGAGCAGGTGGGGCTGGCAGGGTCACATTGTCTATATAGATGTAGTGTAGGTGGGGCTGGCAGGGTCACATTGTCTATATAGATGTAGAGCAGGTGGGGCTGGCGGGGGGTCACATTGTCTCTATATAGATGTAGTGCAGGTGGGGGCTGGCAGGGGTCACATTGTCTATATAGATGTAGAGCAGGTGGGGCTGGCAGGGTCACATTGTCTATATAGATGTAGAGCAGGTGGGGCTGGCATTGGGGTCACATTGTCTATATAGATGTAGAGTAGGTGGGGCTGGCAGGGTCACATTGTCTATATAGATGTAGAGCAGGTGGGGCTGGCAGGGGTCACATTGTCTATATAGATGTAGTGCAGGTGGGGCTGGCAGGGGTCACATTGTCTATATAGATGTAGTGCAGGTGGGGCTGGCAGGGTCACATTGTCTATATAGATGTAGAGCAGGTGGGGCTGGCAGGGTCACATTGTCTATATAGATGTAGAGCAGGTGGGGCTGGCAGGGTCACAGTGTCTATATAGATGTAGAGCAGGTGGGGCTGGCAGGGTGTCACAAAGACGGCCAGAGTGGGTTGCGTCAGACCAGAAAGGAATTCAAACACAGAGACTTGGGGTTTTGGTGAGGCTGAGCGCGTGATCGCGCTCAGCATTTAATAAACAGAACAGAAAATAAAAGGTTTGAAACACAAAAACACTGGACACGGCACTATACGCCAAAATAAAGAGACAAACAAAACGGACTAACACTAAACAAACGGTGCACGGACAGACTGACAGACACGGTGAGTACAAACAAACTTATCTTTACGTTTTTACTTATTTTAATTCTCCTCTCTCTCTCACCCGTTCTCCTCTTCCGAACACCCAACCCCAGTGACTAAAAATGTGCCCTATTTATACTGTTGTGCTGGGATTCAATTACTAATTAATTATTCACTTGAATCCCAGCACGTGAATTAATTCTGTGCAACCCGTGCTCACATATTACATTTAACCAGCGTGAAGTGATTTGTGCTCTCCTCGTGCCTAAATACAAATCTACACTTTTAAATACACGTGAAACACAGACCCGTTTATATCCCGTGTACCAATCTATACACCAACATTTACACATGCACGCAACACACAACACATAACACACAATTGCACACAGGGGCGGGGCACATTGCCACATATACCCCCTGTGCAAAGCACACATGGCCTCAACGGCCACCTCCCCTTAAAACCCAGCAGTCCAGGACAAAGTCTCGGGCTGGGAAGGGGAGGCTTCAGTGGGCCCATGGCTGGCAATGCTGTCAGCACCCCTGCCGGTAGTGGCACGGCTGACAGCCTGCTGGTCCCGTCCTGCAGCGAAAAAGCTGCGGGGGCAGGTGGTCCCCCGACCTCCCCCTTCTTCATAGCCGGCAGCTCCCTCCTGTGGGGCTCCGGCCACAAGAACTCCTGCAGCGAAACTGCTGCTGGGAAAGTGGTCTCCAGACCTCCCCCCTTCTTCGTGGCGGCAGCTCCCCTTTCTGGGGAGCCACCGTACCCCTCCCTGTGGAGAACGGGCAGCAGGCAGCTCCTGCTCCTCTGCTCCGGCGATGGCGGAAGCAGAGGCAGCTCCAGCTCCTCTGCTCCTGGCGGTGGTGGAGGCAGAGGCAGCTCCAGCTCCTCTGCTCCTGGCGGTGGTGGAGGCAGAGGCAGCTCCTGCTCCTCTGCTCCTAGTGGAGGAAGGTGGAGGTGGCGGAGGCAGAGGCAGCTCCTGCTCCTCTGCTCCTTCCGGGAGGTGGCGGAGACAGAGGCAGCTCCTGCTGCTCTGTCCCTGCCGGTGGAGGTGGTGGGAGGCAGAGGCAGCTCCTCTGTTCCTGGCGGCGCTGGCTCCCTCCGCTGTGGCGGCTGGGCCAGTGCGCCCGTGCTGCCTTCAGCAGCATGAATAGAGGCTGCTGGGGACACCAGCCTCCTGCCCCTCTCCCCCAAAAAAATTTTTCAGGGGTTGGGCCTGTAACTCCTCCCCCTTCCGGCTCTTGGGGCTGAACCAGCAGGCATTTTCCCTCTGCTGGTGGCTTGGGTCCCAAGAGCTGTGGAAGCCCCGACTTGCCTCCCTTTGGGCTGTGGACGCACCGACTCCCTTTTTTGGGCTGTGGGCGCACCGACTCCTCCTCCTTTGGGCTGTGGACGCACCGACTCCTCCCTTTTGGGCTGTGGGCGCACCGACTCCTCCCCTTTTGGGCTGTGGGACCACCTCCCCCTCTTGGGCGTGGGGCGTTCGGGCTCCCCACTCAGGCGTGGGACGTTCGGACTCCTCCCACTCAGGCGTGGGGACGTTCCGGGCTCCTCCCACTCAGGCGTAGGGACGTTCGGGCTCCTCCCACTCAGGCGGGACGTTCGGGCTCCTCCCACTCAGGCGTAGGGACGTTCGGGCTCCTCCCACTCCAGGCGTGGGACGTTCGGGCTCCTCCCACTCAGGCGTGGGACGTTCAGGCTCCTTCCGCTTGGGCTGTGGACGCTCAGGCTCCTCCCGTTTGGGCTGTGGACGCTCAGGCTCCTCCCGCTTTCGGGCTGTGGACGCCAGGCTCCTCCCGCCGGGCTGTGGACGCTCAGGCTCCTCCCGCTTGGGCTGTGGACGCTCAGGCTCCTCCCCATAACTGCGGAAGGGACAGTGGGCGAACAGGTGATCCTGGTCGCAGAGGAGGCACCCGGCGATGGCTTGTTACATCGCCGTGGATGCCTGGCCCTTAAGGCGGCACTCCTCCTCCCTGTCCTTCACCTCTTTATCCGTCTCTGCCTCCGCTTGGGCTGTGAAGGCAAAACCAGCAGGCATTCACCCTCTGCTGGTGGAGATGGGGACAGCAGGTACTCACCCTCTGCTGGTGGAGATGGGGACAGCAGGCATTCACCCTCTGCTGGTGGGCCTGCTACCTGGGCTGCTGTTCCGTTTATCGTTGCCTCCAGGTAGCTCAGGAGAAACTCCACACCTTCCTCCAAGGTGTTTGGGGTGTGTTCCTCCTGATAGGCCTCCCATCTCTCACTGTCCATCATCCACAGGGCCCGGACGACTATGGTAGAGCCTGGGCCTCCAGCCCAGCATTCTCCAGGAACCAGCCCCCGCAGTTTGATGGTATCTTCTGCCATTGACTTTTTTTTTTTTTTTCCCCAAAACAATATTTGTAATCCTTTTTTTTTTTTTTTTTTTTTTTTTTAATCCAAACCCCTCCTGGTCTGACGCTTGGAGGCGCGGCTATCCCACGATGACACCACGTGTCACAAAGACGGCCAGAGTGGGTTGCGTCAGACCAGAAAGGAATTCAAACACAGAGACTTGGGGTTTAGGAGGCTGAGCGTGATCGCGCTCAGCATTTAATAAACAGAACAGAAAATAAAAGGTTTGAAACACAAAAACACTGGACACGGCACTATACGCCAAAATAAAGAGACAAACAAAACGGACTAACACTAAACAAACGGTGCACGGACAGACTGACAGACACGGTGAGTACAAACAAACTTATCTTTACGTTTTTACTTATTTTAATTCTCCTCTCTCTCTCACCCGTTCTCCTCTTCCGAACACCCAACCCCGAGTGACTAAAAATGTGCCTATTTATACTGTTGTGCTGGGATTCAATTACTAATTAATTATTCACTTGAATCCCAGCACGTGAATTAATTCTGTGCAACCCCGTGCTCACATATTACATTTAACCAGCACGTGAAGTGATTTTGTGCTCTCTCGGTGCCTAAATACAAATCTACACTTTTAAATACACGTGAAACACAGACCCGTTTATATCCCGTGTACCAATCTATACACCAACATTTACACATGCACGCAACACACAACACATAACACACAATTGCACACAGGGGCGGGGCACATTGCCACACAGGGTCACAGTGTCTATATGCATGTAGAGTAGGTGGGGCTGGCAGGGTCACAGTGTCTATATAGATGTAGAGCAGGTGGGGCTGGCAGGGTCACAGTGTCTATATGCATGTAGAGTAGGTGGGGCTGGCAGGGTCACATTTTCTATATGCATGTAGAGCAGGTGGGGCTGGCAGGGTCACATTGTCTATATAGATGTAGAGCAGGTGGGGCTGGCAGGGTCACATTGTCTGTATAGATGTAGAGCAGGTGGGGCTGGCAGGGTCACATTGTCACATGATTGCAATGGAATGAGGAAGGCTGTTCATCCCAGAATGTTGGATTCTCCGAGTTACTCTTTAAGCAAAGTTTGGAAACAGTACAGTTTTTCTAGATTTAAATTAGAAATTAGATTTTAATTAACTTCCTTAATCAGCCTTTAATAAAGCCATTGCTGCAAATTGTCTAAACGTGATGGGCAGTCAGACAGGAGATTATATACCTAAACTTAGATTGGATCTCACAGACTCCTCAATAATCAATTCTGTCTGAGATTTTTAATATTAATTTGTAAAACATGTAATGGTAGCACTCCCCTAATTAAGATGACCTCGAATCGATATCCTAAACACGTCAGAGCCTGAGTTCTTCTTGACATTTAAACTAATTGCAATTTTTATACATTAACTTGTTAACATGGACTTGTTCATCCAGTGCTATTCAACGTTATTAAAATCTCTTTAGGCTTTATACCATTCTGCTGTTGTGGAAGAACCACTAAGTCCACATTTTACCAATGATGTTACCAAGGGCAGCAATGTTGTTTCTCTAATTACCCTGCAAAGCCCTCTACCCAGAGTGAAAAACTAGGACATTTTTGGTTTTCAATTAATTAGCACCATAGCCACTGTGAAGCACTTCAAATAACTGTATATAATAACACAATCATAATTAAAAACTTAAACATCGGGTGTACTTATTGCAGATCACAATTCATTGCTTTCTTTCTATTGTCACCTGACCAAAACATGTTAAACGTACAAAATGGCAGGTCACAAAAATATGATCAGCTTTTACCATTTCAAAAAGATTGAAAAAATAGTTAAAAACAGGCGTGGTCAAGGAAGTTAAACAGAATATGAATTAATAAACACATACTCAGAATTATTAAACAAATAATCAATAAGCTTGTTTATTTTATTTCTGAATGGCAATTTCTTTCAACTCCACCTACTCTTTCTCTATATATACTGTACTGAGTTGGTGGGACTGGCAGAGTTGAAAGGTCACAATGTCACATGACTTGAATGGAATTGAGGAAGTCTGTACAGACTTGGCACAAGCTCAAAACAGCTCAGAATAAAAGCAGATTTATAGAACAATGATAACTCAGTATTGATTAAGAGCAACAGAACCCAGAGCCCTCAGAATGGCTGCATACACTGTGATATGTTAAGGGAATGCAGCACAGAAATGAAAAGGACATTTGAAGCTACTTTAAACTGTTTATATGTTTGTTTGCTTTATACCGGACTAAATAAGTTATTCATAAAGTTTTAAAATGGTATCACCGTTGCAACTCAATGATCTAGACAGGATGATATGACACTTATGGATTTAAACTGAAGTAATGCTCAAATATTCATCAGTATTTTCAAAAGAATATTCAAATATGAAACCATGTCTGTCCCAGAACTACAATGCATGAGAAAACAAGCAACCTTACTGAGAATTTTTACATGGTCCAGCTGCTGGCCAAGTGAAACATTAGAGGATTCTAGATGCTACAAAGGAAAAGCAGGTAAAGCGTTGTTCTGAATTCCTTCTCTTCCAGGACCGGGCAGCTCGTTTTCCTGAGCTGTGTTTACATTCCATGTGGCTTTGAGACTCACCTGGATATCAGCTCCCCACTGAGACCCAGCATCAGGGCTGACCTGTCCAGCAAGCACCTGCGCCGTCACCCTTCTCAAGGGGTTCTTGCTTGCCGCGGAGTTGGGGTCACTGCATGTAAATCCTCTCTTAAAATGGGAGTGCTCGGCAATCTGATTAGTGCTGTATGCTCTTCTCCTTGGAGAGGTCTTGGCCTCAACTCCTTTCAGAATAAAAATATGAACATGACCATTTATTCCTTGAATGATATGTATGGCCTATATGAGTCCTAGCACAACAGCAGCAAATACACATGGACATGTTCCATCAACACACACAAAGCCTCCATAAACATATGCAATACAATGCAATACAAATCGGCTGCAGATACCTAAACTCAATACAATGGATTAGCACCTAATGGATTAGCACCTAATTATTTGCAGGAGTTACTGACCCTGTATCTTCCAAACTCTGAGATCACAGGATGCGGGGCTGCTGGTTATTCCTAGGGTCAACAAAAGCAACATGGAAGGTAGGGCTTTTTCTTGTTCATCGTTGCGATTAGGAACGATTTTCAGTGGCATTGCTATTCATCGTTGAGATTAGGAACGATTTTCAGTGGCGTTGCTATTCATCGTTATCGTTAACATTAGGAACGATTTTCAGTGGGGTTGCTATTCATCGTTGAGATTAGGAACGATTTTCAGTGGGGTTGCTACTCATTGTTATCGTTAACATTAGGAACGATTTTCAGTGGCGTTGCTATTCATCGTTATCGTTAACATTAGGAACGATTTTCAGTGGCATTGCTATTCATCGTTATCGTTAACATTAGGAACGATTTTCAGTGGCATTGCTATTCATCGTTATCGTTAACATTAGGAACGATTTTCAGTGGGGTTGCTATTCATCGTTGAGATTAGGAACGATTTTCAGTGGGGTTGCTATTCATCGTTATCGTTAACATTAGGAACGATTTTCAGTGGCATTGCTATTCATCGTTATCGTTAACATTAGGAACGATTTTCAGTGGCGTTGCTATTCATCGTTGAGATTAGGAACGATTTTCAGTGGCGTTGCTATTCATCGTTATCGTTAACATTAGGAACGATTTTCAGTGGGGTTGCTATTCATCGTTGAGATTAGGAACGATTTTCAGTGGCATTGCTATTCATCGTTGAGATTAGGAACAATTTTCAGTGGCATTGCTATTCATCGTTATCGTTAACATTAGGAACGATTTTCAGTGGCGTTGCTATTCATCGTTGAGATTAGGAACGATTTTCAGTGGGGTTGCTATTCATCGTTATCGTTAACATTAGGAACGATTTTCAGTGGCATTGCTATTCATCGTTGAGATTAGGAACGATTTTCAGTGGCGTTGCTGTTCATCGTTGAGATTAGGAACGATTTTCAGTGGGGTTGCTATTCATCGTTATCGTTAACATTAGGAACGATTTTCAGTGGCGTTGCTATTCATCGTTGAGATTAGGGGCGATTTTCAGTGGCGTTGCTATTCATCGTTATCGTTAACATTAGGAACGATTTTCGGTGGCGTTGCTATTCGCCCGTTGAGATTAGGAACGATTTTCAGTGGGGTTGCTATTCATCGTTATCGTTAACATTAGGAACGATTTTCAGTGGCATTGCTATTCATCGTTGAGATTAGGAACGATTTTCAGTGGCGTTGCTATTCATCGTTATCGTTAACATTAGGAACGATTTTCAGTGGGGTTGCTATTCATCGTTGAGATTAGGAACGATTTTCAGTGGCATTGCTATTCATCGTTGAGATTAGGAACAATTTTCAGTGGCATTGCTATTCATCGTTATCGTTAACATTAGGAACGATTTTCAGTGGCGTTGCTATTCATCGTTGAGATTAGGAACGATTTTCAGTGGCATTGCTATTCATCGTTGAGATTAGGAACAATTTTCAGTGGCATTGCTATTCATCGTTATCGTTAACATTAGGCACGATTTTCAGTGGCATTGCTATTCATCGTTGAGATTAGGAACGATTTTCAGTGGGGTTGCTATTCATCGTTATCGTTAACATTAGGAACGATTTTCAGTGGGGTTGCTATTCATCGTTGAGATTAGGAACGATTTTCAGTGGGGTTGCTATTCATCGTTATCGTTAACATTAGGAACGATTTTCAGTGGCGTTGCTATTCATCGTTGAGATTAGGAACGATTTTCAGTGGGGTTGCTATTCATCGTTATCGTTAACATTAGGAACGATTTTCAGTGGCGTTGCTATTCATCGTTGAGATTAGGAACGATTTTCAGTGGCGTTGCTATTCATCGTTATCGTTAACATTAGGAACGATTTTCAGTGGGGTTGCTATTCATCGTTGAGATTAGGAACGATTTTCAGTGGCATTGCTATTCATCGTTGAGATTAGGAACAATTTTCAGTGGCATTGCTATTCATCGTTATCGTTAACATTAGGAACGATTTTCAGTGGCGTTGCTATTCATCGTTGAGATTAGGAACGATTTTCAGTGGCGTTGCTATTCATCATTGAGTTTAGGTTTGCACCCATTTACTCTTAAACAGCACACTTCATGAACTGCATAATTTTTAATTTAAAAGATCCCTAATGAGCTTGTGGTTAAATGCATTCCAACTATGAAAAAGCAGATACGTTCTCAATCTAGATTTGAAAGACTGGGTTGTGCTATCTTTCAACTGGGATTCCATAGGCAAGGCAAAAACCACTAAAAGTCCTAGCCAAGTTTAACCAGCTTTTGGAATCAGCAGTGGATCAGCGCTCTGTGATTTCAGGGTTTGGAATCAGCAGTGGATCAGCACTCTGTGATTTCAGGGTTTGGAATCAGCAGTGGATCAGTGCTCTGTGATTTCAGGGTTTGGAATCAGCAGTGGATCAGCGCTCTGTGATTTCAGGGTTTGGAATCAGCAGTGGATCAGCTCTGTGATTTCAGGGTTTGGAATCAGCAGTGGATCAGCGCTCTGTGATTTCAGGGTTTGGAATCAGCAGTGGATCAGCACGCTGTGATTTCAGGGTTTGGAATCAGCAGTGGATCAGCGCTCTGTGATTTCAGGGTTTGGAATCAGCAGTGGATCAGCGCTCTGTGATTTCAGGGTTTGGAATCAGCAGTGGATCAGCGCTCTGTGATTTCAGGGTTTGGAATCAGCAGTGGATCAGCGCTCTGTGATTTCAGGGTTTGGAATCAGCAGTGGATCAGCGCTCTGTGATTTCAGGGTTTGGAATCAGCAGTGGATCAGCACGCTGTGATTTCAGGGTTTGGAATCAGCAGTGGATCAGCGCTCTGTGATTTCAGGGTTTGGAATCAGCAGTGGATCAGCGCGCTGTGATTTCAGGGTTTGGAATCAGCAGTGGATCAGCGCTCTGTGAATCAACAGGCCTTGAAGAACAGGAGGTCCCAGACCACGAAGGACCTTGTAAGTAATTTCAGCAGCAATGTTCAGCATGAGGTATGTCATCAGTGCTATAAAGTCAGTCTGGTTTTATCTGCTTTTAAAATAAGAGACAGGCTTCCAACACTTTTTATAGCTATTTAACTTCAGTCTATCTTCTTATAATAGGCATTCTTTTGTGAGGCATGACAATAGAAATGCATTCTATTAACAATGGACAGATGGGGATTTTCAGTACATCAGTATTTTAGGAGAGTTTTCGTTTCCCTTCCAGAGAGAAATAACTCTTTTATGGATTTGTTTTTATGACCGTTGACAAACAAACATTCAAGGTAACCTTGTTTCTATATATATTTTGGAAGATATATTTTAAACAAGTATGAACAATTTTCTTGTTTAGGCCTTGTGACAGGATGGCAGAGGATACTGGCGTTCTCAAGACTCTGAGGCAGAGTATTTTAGAAATGGGGGTTTATTTTTAATAAACCAAAACATAAATAAAACAAAGAAATGCCACACGGCAAAATAAAGGGCACAATGGCCAAAACAAAGATTTAAACAAAACAGAAATATCTTAAACTAAATATACAAAACTCACAGTCATGAAAACCAGCAAACACACAGGCCCCAGCACTTCAGTGTTTCTCCTTTGTTCTCCTCCCCCTCTCCCGTGCTGCAGCATGGCCAGCTTTATATTGGCCAGCTGGGCCAATTAAACAATTAATAATATAATCCCCCAATTTGGTGATTGGGATCATGTGTTTAATTGGCAGCCATTCCAGCTCTGGTCTGTAGCTCCACTCCAGAGCCAGAATGGTCACCCATCACGTGACCCCTTCCATTAAAGGGGCAGGACAACTTTGTCCTGCCACAGGCCTACTTTTGTTTTTGTTTGAAAAATTTTTATATTATTGTTATATTTTTTCTGATTGTTATTATAAAAATAATTAAAACAGAAATACCAATCAATCAATCAATCAATCAATCAATCAATCAATCAATCAATCAGTCAGTAACATGCATCCCCTGCCACGGCTGTAAATTCAAAATTAGACCCATCAGTGAGAAAGTTAATGACCGGTTGTAATTAAGGGGAAAAATGTCCCCAACAACATAAAATTATTAGAACAAAAGGACTTTTTTGTACTTTTCCATTTATACAAAGACACAATTCTCTTTCTGCCGGTAATTGGTATAACAACATAATGATCTACTGAAGACCTAATGTCAGTGTAATTAGTTCAGTTTAATTATTTAGGGAATTGACTGTCGTCCTGTATTGCACTTAATGTCAAAGCCCATTGAGTGCCCTTATTAATATCAAACAAAAGGCAATTCACCATCAACCCTCTTGGCATACCATAGAAACATGAAGAGACTTTGCAACAAGAAAGTAAAGAAGCATCTCGAAGTCTTAAGACTATAAAAATAACATCATGTTCGTCCAATTCCTAGTTGCTGATGAATCAAAAACTTTGTCAATTTGGGTCTTAAAGAATCCCAATGATTCAGCCTCAACAACATGGCTAGGTAACCCATTCCATCCCCTCACCACTCTCTGTGTGAAGAAGTGTCTCCTTCAATAACATGACTAGGTAACCCATTCCATCCCCTCCTCATTCTCTGTATGAAGAAGTGTCTCCTTCAATAACATGACTAGGTAACCCATTCCATCCCCTCACCACTCTGTGTGAAGAAGTGTCTCCTTCAACAACATGACTAGGTAACCCATTCCATCCCCTCACCACTCTCTGTGTGAAGAAGTGTCTCCTTCAGCAACATGACTAGGTAACCCATTCCATCCCCTTACCACTCTCTGTGTAGAGGAGTGTCTCCTTCAACAACATGGCTAGGTAACCCATTCCATCCCCTCACCACTTTCTGTTTGAAGAAGAGTCTGCTTCAACATGGCTGTGTAACCCATTCCATCCCCTCCTCAATCTGTGTAGAGGAGTGACTCCATCAACAACATGGCTAGGTAACCCATTCCATCCCCTCACCACTCTCTTTGTAGATGGAAATGTAGTTAAAGCAGTAAGAAGCTAAGAAGGGGTTGCTTTTTATTTGATCAATCTGTGTGTCACGGTGCTGAGATCAGGAGCTGCTCTTCTGTGAACACAGTCTAGATCAGCCAAAGTGTCATAATAGTAGGAGTTAGCGTCATCGAGTGGTCTGCCCCTGTGCATCAAGTTTCCTTTTGTTCTCTGATAATACACTGTTGTGCACTAGATGGGACTGGTGCTTACTAATATAAAGACACTTGGGTTGATCTAGCCTACGAAACATGTCTCTACGGCAGGCTACTAGAAACAAAGAGCAGCTCCTGAACTCACAGTCAAAGCACCTTAAATAAAACAAGAGTCATTGCAATTAGAGCCACCACAGCATGAACACAAGCATCATACAAGGTAAGGGAACAGTATTAGTAGTAATGGTACGACAGCACCTGTCACTTTTCTAAGCCCCCTTTTGATTGATTTATGACCCTAAGCCCCGCCCCTATTGGTTGATTTATGACCTTAAGCCCCGCCACTTTCCACGCCTCTGAGTGATTTATGGCCCTTAAGCTCCTCCCCCTTTCCCCCACGCTTTGATTGATTTATGACCCTTAAGCCCCTCCCCTTTCTCCCACGGTTTGATTGATTTATGACCCTTAAGCCCCTCCCATTTTTCCCACGCTTTGAGTGATTTATGGCTCTAAAGCCTCACCCCTTTTTCCCACGCTTTGAGTGATTTATGGCTCTAAAGCCTCACCCCCTTTTTCCCACGCTTTTGAGTGATTTATGACCCGTCCCTTACCCTTATGTTACAGGCTATTACAAAGAAAAGACAGAAAGAAAGAAGAGAAAGCAAGTTGTATTGTAGTGCATTGTTTTTTGACTATGTTTGAGACCCTCCATAACAATAACCAGGGGTTATTACCATACAGAGAGTCCCTAAACATTTTTTGACTATGTTTGAGACCCTCCGTAACAATAACCAGAGATTATTAACATACAGAGAGTCCATAAACATTTTTTACTATATTTGAGACCCTCCGTAACAATAACCAGAGATTATTAACATACAGAGAGTCCATAAACATTGAAAAGAGTCTCATAATCAGTATATTATATACATATTACACTGAAAATTAACCCATACTAGCAAGTCTCAAATCGCGGGGCCCTACATTTGGTGGGATTTCAGGCCGTGGTAGGTAGCTGTGTCAATTCTATAATAAACATGTTTCCATCTAATGGTTGATTTTAATATTACAACATGTTCCAAAAAAACGATTTAAAGTTGTTTTTGAATCAATAAAGGTTAGCACAGGCTGAATTGTAAAGGTTTTAGGGTATTTTAGGAGCCTACCCATAATGCCCTGTATTTGCATACTGGTTTCTATTAACTTTACAGAGAACTCTAAAAACGATTTAAAATGTAATTTAGACATTGATAGATGTTACCTGTCGTTCTTTGTATTAATGTGGTTATTTTAAAACCATACCACGGCGTGTTTAGGTACAAGAATAATCTTTTTCTGTTAAAAATGTTTAAATGCTGCAGTATTATTAAGCATGCCGCCTACTGCCATCTGCTGTTTGAATTGAATATTGCAGTGGCTGCGACCTGGATATGTGTAAGGTACTCTAAAACGATTTAAAAGGTATTTTAGACATTGATAGATGTTACCAATACGTTCTTTGGCTTATTGTGATTATTTTAAAACCATACGGCGTGTTTAGGTACAAGAATAATATTTTCTGTTAAAAAAATGTATAAATCTGCAGTATTAAGCATGCCGCCTACTGCCATCTGCTGTTTGAATTGAATATTGCAGTGGCTGCGACCTCAATATGTGTAAGGTACTCTAAAAACGATTTAAAAATGTATTTTAGACATTGATAGATGTTACCAATCGTTCTTTGGCTTATTGTGATTATTTTAAAACCATACCGGCGTGTTTAGGTACAAGAATAATATTTTTCTGTTAAAAAAAAAAAAAATGCTGCAGTATTAAGCATGCCGCCTACTGCCATCTGCTGTTTGAATTGAATATTGCAGTGGCTGCGACCTGGATATGTGTAAGGTACTCTAAAAAACGATTTAAAAGGTATTTTAGACATTGATAGATGTTACCAATACATTCTTTGTATTAATGTGGTTATTTTAAAACCATACACGACGTGGTTAGGTACAAGAATAATATTTTTTTCTGTTAAAAAACTGTATCAATGCTGCAGGATTAAGCATGCCGCTGACTTGTGTCTGTAGCTCATTTTTAATATGTGAGCATCGGTTTCTAATTATTTTCAAAATAAATATTTTATAAAAAGCATATTTGAAAGTGAAAACTAATGTTTTAATATGAATAAAAGTATTTGATAGTTTCACCGCCTACATCCGCGGCTGTAAAAAAGACGCGAGGCCATGTCTAATTGATCGTTCTGTGTACTGTATTCAAATGGGGTAGACAGCTCTTTGAAAAACAAATAATCAATAGCGTTAAGTTATGGTTTAATGGCTGATCTAATTATGCCTCCTTCAGGTAACAGTTTTTTTTTTTTTTTTTTTTTAAAACCTGTTATTTTAGACGTTGATAGATGTTACCAATAGGTTCTTTGTATTAATGTGGTTATTTTAAAACCATACACGACGTGGTTAGGTACAAGAATAATATTTTTCTGTTAAAAAAACTGTATCAATGCTGCAGGATTAAGCATGCCGCTGACTTGTGTCTGTAGCTCGTTTTTAATATGTGAGCATCGGTTTCTAATTATTTTCAAAATAAATATTTTATAAAATGCGTGTTTGAAAGTGAAAACTAATGTTTTAATATGAATAAAGTATTTTTGATAGTTTCACGGCGCCTACATCCGGGCTGTAAAAAAAAGGCGAGGCCATGTCTAATTGATCGTTCTGTGTACTGTATTCAAATGGGGTAGACAGCTCTTTGAAAAACAAATAATCAATAGCGTTAAGTTATGGTTTAATGGCTGCTCTAATTATGCCTCCTTCAGGTAACAGTTTTTTTTTTTTTTTTTTTTAAAACCTGTTATTTTTTAGACGTTGATAGATGTTACCACAATATTATTTGACTTATTGTGCTTATTTTAAAACCATACACGACGTGATTAGGTATAAGAATAATATTTTCTGTTAAAAAAACAAACAAAAAAAAAACTGTATAAATGCTGCAGGATTAAGCATGCACACTTGTGTCTGTAGCTCGTTTTTAATATGCGAGCATCGGTTTCTAATTATTTTCAAAATAAATATTTTATAAAAAGCGTGTTTGAAAGTGAAAACTAATGTTTTAATATGAATAAAGTATTTGATAGTTTCACGGCGCCTACATCCTTTGACTGTAAAAAGGAGCGTTGTAACGAGGCCATGTCTAATTGATGGTTCTGTGTACTGTATTCAAATGGGGTAGACATCTCTTTGAAAACAAATAATCAATAGCGTTAAGGGATTTTTTATGCCTCCTTCAGTTAACAGTATTTTTTAAAAACCTGTTATTTTAGGCGTTGATAGATGTTTCCACAATATTACATAAGAACATAAGAACATAAGAAAGTTTACAAACGAGAGGAGGCCATTCAGCCCATCTTCTTGCTCGTTTGGTTGTTAGTAACTTATTGATCCCAGAATCTCATCAAGCAGCTTCTTGAAGGATCCCAGGGTGTCAGCTTCAACAACATTACTGGGGAGTTGGTTCCAGACCCTCACAATTCTCTGTGTAAAAAAATGCCTCCTATTTTCTGTTCTGAATGCCCCTTTATCTAATCTCCATTTATGACCCCTGGTCCTTTTTTCTTTTTTCAAGTCAAAGAAGTCCCCCGGGTTGACATTATCTATACCTTTTAGGATTTTGAATGTTTGAATCAGATCGCCGCGTAGTCTTCTTTGTTCAAGACTGAATAGATTCAATTCTTTTAGCCTGTCTGCATCGACATGCCTTTTAAACCTGGGATAATTCTGGTTGCTCTTCTTTGCACTCTTTCTAGAGCAGCAATATCCTTTTTTTGTAACGAGGTGACCAAAACTGAACACAATATTCTAGGTGAGGTCTTACTAATGCATTGTAGAGTTTTAACATTACTTCCCTTGATTTAAATTCAACACTTCTCACAATATATCCAAGCATCTTGTTAGCCTTTTTTTATAGCTTCCCACATTGTCTAGATGAAGACATTTCTGAGTCAACATAAACTCCTAGGTCTTTTTCATAGTTCCCTTCTTCAATTTCACTGTCTCCCATATGATATTTATAATGCACATTTTATTGCCCGCATGCAATACTTTACACTTTTCTCTATTAAATTTCATTTGCCATGTGTCTGCCCAATTTTGAATGCTGTCTAGATCATTTTGAATGACCTTTGCTGCTTCAACAGTGTCTGCCACTCCTCCTATTTTTGTGTCGTCTGCAAATTTAACGAGTTTGCTTACTATATCAGAGTCTAAATCATTAATGTAGATTAGGAATAGCAGAGGACCTAATACTGATCCCTGTGGTACACCACTGGTTACCTCGCTCCATTTCGAGGTTTCTCCTCTAATCAGTACTTTCTGTTTTCTACATGTTAACCACTCCCTAATCCATGTGCATGCATTTCCTTGAACCCCTACTGTGTTCAGTTTGAGAATTAATCTTTTATGCGGGACTTTGTCAAAAGCTTTCTGGAAATCTAAATAAACCATGTCGTATGCTTTTGCAGTTATCCATTTTCAATGTTGCATCCTCAAAAAGTCAAGTAGGTTAGTTAGACACGATCTCCCTTTCCTAAAACCATGCTGGCTGTCTCCCAGGATATTGTTACCATATAGGTAATTTTCCATTTTGGATCTTATTATAGTTTTCCATAAGTTTACATATAATAGAAGTCAGGCTTATTGGTCTGTAGTTACCTGGTTCAGTTTTGTCTCCCTTTTTGTGGATTGGTATTACATTTGCTATTTTCCAGTCTGTTGGTACAACCCCTGTGTCAAGAGACTGTTGCATGATCTTAGTTGGCGGTTTGTAAATAACTTCTTTCATTTCTTTGAGTACTATTGGGAGGATCTCATCCGCCCAGGGGATTTGTTTATTTTAAGAGCTCCCTAGTCCTGTAACACTTCTGCCTCTGTTATGCTAAAGTTATTTAAAACTGGATAGGAACAGGTCGACATGTGGGCATGTTGTCCGTGTCCTCCTTTTGTAAAAACCTGTGAAAAGTAATCATTTAATATATTTGCTATTTTTTCTTCATCTATGATTTTGCCATTTGTGTCTCTTAGACATTTAACCTCCTCTTTGAATGTTCTCTTGCTGTTATAATATTGGAAAAACATTTTGGAATTGGTTTTAGCCCCTTAGCAATATTGATTTCTATCTCTCTCTTGGCCTTTCTAACTTCCTTTTTGACTTGTGTTTGCAGTTCAAGTACTCTTTCTGTGTGCTTTTGTTTTGGTCCCTTTTAAACGCTCTGTAAAGTGCCTTTTTTTCGCTGAATATTTTTTAATTGATCTATTAAACCATTTTGGCCATTTTGTTTTAGATTTAGATTTGTCTACTTTTGGGATGTAATTGTTTTGTGCCTCTAGTACTACATTTTTAAAAACATACCCCTTTTTCTGTGGATGTTTCTCTATTTTCTCCATTATTCTCTATTATTTGTCTTATTGCGATTATTTTAAAACCATACACGGCGTGGTTAGGTACAAGAATAATATTTATTCTGTTAAACTGTATCAATGCAGCAGGATTAAGCATGCCGCAGACTCGTGTCTGTAGCATCGGTTTCTAATTATTTTCAAAATAAATATTGTATAAAAAGCATATTTGAAAGCAAAAACTAATGTTTTAATATGAATAAAAGTCTTATCGATAGTTTCAACTCTCCTACATCCATGGGCTGTAAGAAAGGGCGGTGTAAAATAGCTCTCTCTAAAAAATGGCGTCCATTATACCCTTATTTTATAGACTATTACAAAGAAAAGACAGAAAGAAAGAAAGAAAGAAAAGAAAGCAAGTTGTATTGTAGTGCATTGTTTTTTTACTATGTTCAAGACCCTCTGTAACAATAACCAGGGGTTATTACCATACAGAGAGTCCCTAAACATTTTTTACTATGTTTGAGTCCCCTCCGTAACAATAACCGGGGTTATTACCATACAGAGGAGTCCCTAAACATTTTAACTATGTTTGAGATCCTCCGTAACAATAACCAAGAGCTATTACCATACAGAAAATCCATAAACATAGAAAAAGAGTCTCATAAACGGTATATTATACACATATTACTGAAAATTAACCCATAATAGCAAGTCTCAAATCGCGGGCCCTACATTTCGGTTGGATTTCAGGCCGTGGTAGGTAGCTGTGTCAATTCCATAATAAACATGTATCCATCTAATGGTTGATTTAATATTACAACATGTTCTAAAAACGATTTAAAGTGGTTTTGAATCAATAAAAGGTTAGCACAGGCTGAATTGTAAAGGTTTTAGGGTTTTTTTAGGAGCCTCCCATAATGCACCTGTATTTGCATACCGGTTTCTATTAACATTACAGAGAACTCTAATTATTATTATTATTTATTTATTAGCAGACTCCTTATGCAGGGCAACTTACAATTGTAAGCAAAGACATCTAATTAATGTTATTTTGAAGCTAAAAATTTGACCACTACATTCTTTGGCTTAATCGTGATTAGGAGTAAGGGTCATCTTTTCCTGTTAAAACTGAATATATTTTTTGGATTTCTCAGGACTAGTAAGAAATTATAGAGAAAGAAGGAAGAAAGTCTGTTTTTTAACCAAGCAGCAGAGTTATGGGAATATGGTGAACAGACCCTGTCTGTTTGGCCAAGAAGAAAAACAGTCCTATAGAAGAAAGCATTACAAAAACCTGTTTTTTATTTAGTAAGACATTTTTCTTAAATAAGAGTCTTAACTACTATCCTTCAGAAGAATACATCTTACATAAAGGCTTCTTAATCAATATGTAATATTTTAAACTATTACACTGAAAAAGAACCTTATCTAACTGTGAAAAGTCTATTGAGCCTGTTCTTTTTCAGGGAGGTAGACTTGGGGTGGGCTGTTCACTGTGTAATTATTTATTTTTATTATTTATTTCTTAAGCAGGCAGCCCTTATCCAGGACGACTTCCAATTGTTACAAGATATCACATTATTTTTACATACAATTACCCATTTATACAGTTGGGGTTTTACTGGAGCAATCTGGTAAAGTACCTTGCTCAAGGGTAATGCATGGACTGTTCCACAAGGCTGTTGGCTGATATTCGAATCACAGGGTCTTTCTATCTACTGTATACAGGTTCTCTAATTATTTTCAAATTAAAGTTCTAAAAAAAAAAAATAAATGAAAATCTTTCAAAAAGTTGGCTGTTTGGTGGTGTGTAATTCAATTCTTTAATAATTACACTTATTTTAGTTAAGATGAAAACATTTACAAAGCGATGAAATTAATAAATACACAAATAAATAAATACATGTCTGCTGTTCAAGTATAGTCTATAATTGTAGACAGTGTTCAAGTTTTATTACAAATATTTTAGTTCAGATGTAAGCAGCGACAAACTATGGGCTTATCTGAATTGATTGAATGGAGGTCAGAAATTGTTTACAATCACAAATGGTCCGGACATTATAAAAAAAAAAACAAAAAAACATGTTTTTTAGTACTGTGTTTTCTGATTTTACTGGGCGGATAGGCGGCTGCAAGTGTGATATGGTTGTCTTTTATGATACACTTAATGTGATCTAACTTAACATGATATGGCCTGTATATTTATAATGTTTAAAGATTTTACTGTATTTAACTAAGTATTTGCATTATTTTAACATATTCATTTTTAGATCTTGAAACAAAATGACATACTTAAAATACCTGAAAATCTTATCAAACACCTTTATTGGTATTTTTCATACATGTGGATGAAAAATAATTCTCTACATAAGTTATTTGGGCCTCATTTATTTTGGAATTGTTTCTTTTCTGTTAGATTAAGATTTTTGCTGTCAAATTATAATAGATATGTTATAAAGAAAAAAGATTAAACCAAGC